>SEYY01025154.1:25000-39351 GCA_009176605.1 Armadillidium nasatum
GTTTTTGTTTTATTATAGGCCAACCTGTTACTGGACTTCTACGCCAATTACGAACCAAATCAGAAATTAAGTCTATTATATTTGATCCAGGGATAGGTTTATCATCAATTATGATTTGACCTGTTTTATCCCACACTATTTGATTTTTTAAAGTATTAAATAATGCAATACCTCTATTCTTCACTGATACAGGAAGACTGTATTCTAAAATAGTTTTCAAATCTTTTTCTTCAGTGTCTTTAACTTCCTTTTCAGGTGTAGATACAGCTTCATTATCATGACCATATTTTTCTTTTAAATCTACTAATTTTTGCAGCATGTCTTGATATTTCGTTCTTTTTTCATGAATATTCATGTTAGAATTTAAAATTGTCATAAGTTCATTTTCAATACTTGTTAGTTGTTCCATTTTAGGTTCGTATAATGTTATAGGTAATGGCTGCTGAATAAACCGTGGCTGACTGGTATTATTATTATTATTATTATTATTATTATTATTATTATTATTATTATTATTATTATTATTATTATTATTATTATTATTATTATTATTATTATTATTATTATATATTATTATTATTATTATTATTATTATTATTATTATTATTATTCATTTTCTCGTAATCTGAGTAAGGAATAACAGCTACTTTTTTCATTATTGAGAAGTTAATAGTTTAGTTAATATCGGGGTTACAATGGAAAATAATAATGGTAGAAATGCTCCACCTGTCTGTAACAGTTTCTTTTTATTTACAAAATTCTTCTTCTTATTTTTACGAATAAGTTTTTTAAGGATGTTGCTATGACGACGTAACTTCTGTTTATGAGACTTTTTTATAGGAATCACACCTTTTATAAGGTTTAAGCATATTTCACAAATGCATTTAGCAAATGTAGTGCTCCTTAGATATTTTCCTTTTTCGCCTTTGCTAAGATTCTTGTAAATTTTTAATATAGATAGAACTTTTTTTCAGTTGTTAAGTCATTCTGGTATATGTACAGTTTCAACTTTCGTAGATAAGATATTTGTACGCAGTAGTACCCTGAAGGTGTTTTTAGGATAAAGGTCGCACAGCAAATAACCGTGAGGCATTGAAGTCACTTCTTTATATACTTTTAGAAACTCTTTTCGTTGTAAAGGGAACATTTGTGTAGCTAGAACATTTATTTGACTAACATCTCTTCTTTGTCCAAATAATATTAAATATTGAGTATTCAATGACACGTCACGCATGTATTTATTCTGATGAAATATATTTTGAGTTATGAAGAATACTGTTATATTGAGATGGTGAGAAAAAACAGTAAATGTTTCAGCTACTTGCTCATTCATTTGATGCATTAGATCGTCTAAGATAATAATTTTATGTCCTTGCACACTCTCCAATGATTTAATGTCGTATAAACCTTCATGAAACTCTATTTTAGAACGATACTCGTTAAATATAGGTTGATAAATACTGTAGCACCATATGATTTTTACAGGAGGTTGTTCGAATAGTTCTGTATATTTTAAGATTTTAAGTAAGGTGTAAGTTTTTCCGGACCCCGTAGGTCCTGCTATAAGCCCTGTAGAAGGGGATCTGAACATGAATTTTTCTAAGGTGTTCATTGCAGTGGGATGTTTATACGTAAATGATATGTTTCATCAATGTTAGTATATATATATATATATATATATATATATATATATATATATATATATATATATATATTATATATATTATATATATATATATATATATATATATATATATATATTACTTGAAAGAAAAATGTTAGGACTAGTTTGAAAGGGGAGGAGCATAGATGAATAAGGGGGCGGGGCTTGATAACCGACATTAATAAAAACAGGACACCTCCTGTATACTCATTCATTTTGATTCAGTCGTTAGCGAAGTGTTCTCCCTTTAAGGCTTATGTAGTGTTATTGTAATAGCATCTAACTGAAAATCTTGGAGCAGACAAGTTTTATATCATAGAAGATGTTCTGAAATGTAGGATTTTTGTATATAGTAGTGAAGAGAAGGGAGGGTTGCATGTTGTTTATAGACCTAGAAATCCGATTGAGATACTCCGTTATATATTATTGGTTATGATAGAGACATTACACATTATTATCCAATAACTAACGCTAGAATTAAATTAACATTATGTAATGTAAATGTCGACAATATTAGAAACCAGATTTTCTGATATACATGTATAAATGAGACATTGCTTACATTTATAGAAATCGTATTCTTTCTCAAGGTGATAAACCATTTTTGTGACAAAAGAGTAGCATTTAGCTACTCTTTTGTCACAAAAATGGTTTATCACTTTGAGAAAGAATGTGATTTCTATAAATGTAAGCAATGTCTCACTTATACATGTTCAGGTACAAAAGATGGTGATGATTTTCATTCATTGTCCTCTATGTAATAGGTCCTTTTATAATGCCCAATGTTTGAAAAATCATAAAGATAGTGTATGTGAGAAAATAAGAATATGTAATATGTGTGATGAAAAGATTTTTGCTGATATTCAAGGCATTAAGGCAAGTGTTTAAATGTGATAAGTATAATCCTGATAATGGCATTCATGAATGTTTTATGAAACCTCTTAGAAAAGAAAAATGATGAAGCAATGGGAAAAAAGAAAGATGTGTTTACGTTTTATTATGATGTTGAGACGTATAGACATAATGAAATAAACGAAAGAGAATGGAAATAAGGTTGTTGACATGATTCCTTATTTGCTTGTAAGTCAATTAGTATGTTATAAATGTTCAGATAAAGAATTTACAGATGATCAGTGTGAAAAATTGTGGTACGAAACGTACTGAAGTGTTTTATTTGAATATGGATACTGAAACTGAGTATGAACGTTGCCCTGTAGATAAATTCATTAATTATTTATTGCATTTTTCTGAAGCTCACCCTAAAACCCAAATCATTGTAGCAGCACATAACGGAGGAAAATTCGATTCTCAATTTGTATACAGTAAATTATTAAGCAATGGGAAAAGAAGAAAGATGTATTTACATTTTATTATGATGAGATGCACCGACATAATGAAAGAACGAAGGAGAACGGTAATAAAGCAATGTCAGATCCCCTGTATCGATGACTATTTAAAGAATATGAACACTAAATATTTGGCGTTTCCTACGTACGTGTCCCTCCTCAAGATTTGTAATTCCTTTTTTACCTGGCAGGTATGATGACCAGGTGTTGATGCAATATCTATTAAACCAGTAAAACGGGGTACGAAAATAATTACTATGACTACTCCAGCATAACATTACATTTAAAGATACCCTGTTGTACATGCCCTGTGCCTTAAAGAAGTTGCCCAAATGCATGGGTATTACAGGGGATTTGGCTAAAGGTTTCTTCCCATATAATTTTCTGAAAAGAGCTACAGCTAATTATGTAGGTCGCATCCCTGCTCGTGAAATGTTTGAAACTGATAGAATGACAGATTCTGAAAAGGTAGAATTTGAATGGTATTTTTATACTTCATTTACTCATAGAGACTATGATATTAAAGCTGAATGTACTAAATACTTGTGTGCAAGATGTAGATATTCTACGAAAGAGTTTTGAAAAGTTTAGAAAAATGTTTATGGATATGTTTAGGATTGATTGTCTGACTGAATGCTGTACTATAGCTTCCCTTTGTTTTAGAATATTTAAAACCCATTTCATGAAACCTAATACCATAGCTCATATTGGCACGAGAGTTCGAAAATTTTATTCATATGAAGGTATACGTTGGCTAGTATTCATGGAGAAGTATACTGGTCAATCTAATTACTCATGCCCGAAACGGAGGCGAACGCGTGTTCAAACTTCGTAATAAATGTGTGTTTCCTGACGGGTATGCTGAAGTCCCTGCAGCAGGTTACACTCCAATTAACAGGTGAAGAGTTTGTAAGGATTAGAAATATAGACATTGACAATGAACTAGGAAACAAAGAAATGAACAAATATGGCGTGAAATGGATGCAGCAGGACCTGTACCAAAGAAACGAATCGTCTACTTATACCATGGATGTGTCTGGCACGGTCATCAGGACTGTGAGAAAGGAAAAATTGATCATCGAGGCCTTTCGAGTCTTGACAGGTATCATACAACTAAACAGCAAGAAGCCGCATACAGAGCAGCAGGTTTTGAAGTTGTTCGTGTATGGGAATGCGAATGGCTCAAGATGAAGGATGAATGCATGGTGAAAATTCTTCAGACTGGTGAGCAGGAGCTTTTAAGAGTCTATGATAACAGGATCGGGAACGATGTATCCAATCATCGTCTTGTCATTGGTGATGCTCTATATGGTGGACGAACTGAACCTTTCGTCTACTATTACCCTCCTACCAATGGCACAGCTAAAATCTATTATTTAGATTTTACATCCTTATACCCTTGGGTGCAGAAAACTCAGAAGTTCCCTACAGGCATTCCAAAGAAACTAGTTGGTGATCAGATCCCTAGCATTGACGAGTACATAAAGGATATGAATACTACATATTTTGGCGTTTCCTACGTACGTGTCCTTCCTCCTCAAGATTTGTACATTCCTGTTTTACCAGGCAGGTATGATGGCAAGCTCGTGTTCACATTATGTAGAACATGCGCTAAAGAATGTCAGGATGGAGTATGTACTCATACCGAGAGGCAGCGAGAAATTCTCGGTGTCTACACATTCCCAGAATTAGAATTGGCTGTGGAGAAAGGATACAAGATTCTTCAAATCTACGAGGTTTGGGTCTTCACACCTCTGCTCACTCTGTTCATTAAATATGTCCAAACATTCCTGAAATGGAAAACTGAAGCTTCAGGTTTTCCTGCTAGGTATTACCGATATTGATGATCCTGAATTTGATACATTCATTGAGGCTTTTTTCGAAAAGGAAGGTGTCAGACTTGATAAAGACCAGAATTAAAAACAATCCAGGACTCAGATACATCGCCAAACTCTGTCTCAATTCCCTTTGGGGTAAAATGGCAGAACGGCCCCAAACATAGAAGATATCATCTGCCATACTGATGCTGAAGTTTGGGAGTTATTCAAGCAGGCTGAACTTGAAGTAAGGAATATTGAGGTAGCTGGAGCGAAACATATTGTCACTGTACGCAACACAGCGTATGCTGGATAATTCATCTAAAGCTACAAATCTCGCCGTTGCTTCATTCACCACTGCTCATGCCAGGGTAAAACTCTACAGACTTCTGGAAGCTGTTGGTCATAGAGTACTCTGTATTGCGACACGGACAGCTGTCTTTGTGGCAAAGGAAGGCGAACATGTACCGGAGACAGGCCGTTTTCTAGGCGATTTAACTGACGAGTTTGAAGCAGGATCCACAGGCGATAGTTTCGTATGTACAGGTCCTAAATCTTATGCTGTGAGGGTAATAAAATCTAACGGGGATATTAGTCATATTTTAAAAGCTAAAGGTTTAACACTAAATAAAACAACTTCGGGGATAATTAATTTTGAAGCCATGTTAAAAATTGTTTTAGATAAAATTGATAAAGATTCTAATGAAGAGGAAAGGGAATGGGTTATGGGCGACGACCAGTATTATGAAGGGCTTAAGGATAGGGATGTGACAGCTATAGCTATAGAACAAATGAGAAACCCTCAAGGTGAACAAACTTTACATAATGTAGCACACAATAAAGATGTTTCCACTAACCCCCAATGTAAATACTTCCCGTACATATTTAGAGTATAATATTCATTCCACAACTTTCAATGGCCGATAAAAAAGGTGGGGTATCAATAACGAAAGGGAAAGAAAAAGTTAAGAATGACATCTACTAAACGAGCACTTAATTAAAAATACTGCTCGCACCATAGCCCTTTCGGGTATAGGTGGCCCCCTCCCTCCCCTATAATCATGTCGCTTGCTTACTTTATATAAATAAATGTTACTATTTTGTTTATAATTATTGTCAAGTATTAATCATTATGCAACACACACACACACACACACACACACATACACATATATATATATATATATATATATATATATATATATATATATATAATATATATATATATATATATATATATATATAATGTTTTTTTGTATTATATTATGTAATGTATATACTGTAAATGATATTAATAATAAAAAATAAAGTTTATTTTCTTACTCCAAAAAATATTATATATATATTATAATATATATATATATATATATATATATATATATATATATATATATATATATATATATATATATATATATATATATATATATATATATATATATATATATATATATATATATATATATATATATATATATATATATATATATATATATATATATATATATATATATATATATATATATATATATATATATATATATATATATATATATATATATATATATATATATATATATATATATATATATATATATATATATATATATATATATATATATATATATATATATATATATATATATATATATATATATATATATATATATATATATATATATATATATATATATATATATATATATATATATATATATATATATATATATATATATATATATATATATATATATATATATATATATATATATATATATATATATATATATATATATATATATATATATATATATATATATATATATATATATATATATATATATATATATATATATATATATATATATATATATATATATATATATATATATATATATATATATATATATATATATATATATATATATATATATATATATATATATATATATATATATATATATATATATATATATATATATATATATATATATATATATATATATATATATATATATATATATATATATATATATATATATATATATATATATATATATATATATATATATATATATATATATATATATATATATATATATATATATATATATAGTATATATATATATATATATATATATATATATATATATATATATATATATATATATATATATATATATATATATATATATATATATATATATATATATATATATATATATATATATATATATATATATATATATATATATATATATATATATATATATATATATATATATATAGTATATATATATATATGGAAATGTGTGAGATGTTATAAGATTTAAGGCGTAGGAGAAATAGCTAGCACTTTCCAATATAGCAATTTTACGATAAAAAATTTGCGTTTCACATAAAAGTGTAATGTGGTAATTAAACAAATTCTCAGAAGCAAATCAGCCCTAAAGCTTCGGAAAAAAGAAATACATAAATTAGAAACAAACCTTATATTAGATGTTTGGCCAACCTGTGATTTCGTTCTTTGAAAAAGTTTTGCTTCTTCAGTAAATGAGTCGAAATGGGCTTTTTCTCCTCAAAGCTTCTGTGTTAGGTAGTTAGTTGTAAAACAGACAGCCAACAATAACGCATTGCAATTGGTTCATCAATATCCCGATATTCGCCAGGACGATATTCAAAGATAAAATTTCACCTCTCGCTAATTACAAAACTAACACTTATCGTAAAGTTTTATCAAAAGGTCGAATTTAGATTCTAATGTTCAAAATGTTTAACGAAGTTAAATCAATTAACGAAAAAAGTCAAATTAAAGAAATATTCAATACCAAATTTTAGATTTTCAAGAATTAGATATACGATAGAAAAAAGTTACTTTCACTTTCACAGAGCAAAATTTACACTTCTTCATACGATGAAAAATCTATAGAGAGACAAAAAAAACTATTTCACACAGTTGATACGCTAAGTCCAAATATCACTCCGCGATCACGAGTTATATTCAATATGACGTTCAAGGTGTCTTTTTTTAAAGTCTCCATTAGAATTAGAATGAATTAGAGAATTATGAATATATTAAACTTTACGTTAAGAATAATTTTAATATCCTCTCTGGGGGATGACTTCCCGTAAGTATTAAGGTGGCATATATAGATTCTCAAACGCTCGACAAGTATTTCTATAACGCATTCTTAAAAGGTCAACTTTATCTGAAAATCATATTCTCCACCCTTTTTACGACCATCCCTCCCTTTTCCTAATCAGATTCTGATTCCTGTTCCGACGAAGATGTTTAAACAAAATCCGCTTTGCGGATAGTACGACGAGTCTTAGGACTAGGAGGGACTGAGACTGGAACGGTTTGATTTTATTGAGGCTGGACATATAATGATGCAACAGGAGTGGGAATATCCAAATCTTTCCCTTTACCACTGTGAGTTACAGACAACTCCAGCGGGTAAAGGATTTTAATCGGATACAAGTTCGACTGTCCTCCAGGCGTTCTTACCGATACTATTCGGTCTTTACCGTCATCCACATGAATGAGCTGGTCAACGATACTCATTTGCCAGAAAGGTCGATCTTTTACAGGACTTTTAATCAAAACTACGTCATCAACTTTGATCAAATTGTCCCATTTTGTTTGATACATATCACGACTAGACTCTCGAAGACTGATGGACATATTCATGATACCAACGAATGCGAAATTCCTTGAATCGTTCCGATGATTTTCTGAGAGATTGTAGAAGCGCGTTTCTGGCCGAAGAGGTGGTACTCCAGGAAGGGATTGTTTGATCCTGTTCCGGATAGTGCCATGCTAGTCTTGGAACTGGGCTTCAAGAAACAATTCGGGGTAATCGGCATCAATTCATCATCACTCGATGCATATGTAAGAGGTCTAGAGTTAATAGCATCAGCTATCTCCGAAAGAGTTGTTACAAAATCGAAATACTCGAGTGATGATCGTCCTATCGTCTTCATTAGGCAGTCTTTCACGACTCTGATCATTCTTTCCCAAAGGCTTCCGACCCAGGGACTATAGAGGGGAATGCGCTTGTGCACAATTTGTTTTTTTCTCAGAAACTCGTTTCCGACTTCTGATACTACGAAAGATTCTATAGCATCGACTCCCTGGATGAAACTTCTTGCATTATCGCTGTAGAGTACGTCAGGGACTCCAAATTTGACTACAAACCTTTGAAACGAAAGAACGAATGATTGAGTCGACATGTCTGGCACTAGGTCGAGATATATTGCTCGAACATGCATGCAGGTGTATATCAAAATGAACATCTTCTGTGCAGACGACGAACCCTTTACCTTCACCCACCAATGCTTGGTGAAATCGATTCCGACATGGCGGAAGGGACGGAAAAGGTCCACTTGTGCCTTTGAAAAATTAGTGAAGCGTGGGTATTGGAAAGCAAAATTGTTAAATTTTTTGCACACGATGCATTCCGATAACACTCGCTTTATTGTAGTACGAGCTGATGTAATCCAAAACCCTTTCAACCTAATGTTGGTTAGGGTGGCCTGGATTCCCAGATGTTTGCAATCGAAATGTGACTGTCGAATCAACAGATGGGTAAGGCGATGTTTTTTCCCCATTAGGATGGGATTTATTACGTCGTATTCGTAATAATTCGATCTCGAAAGACGACCCTTACTCCTGATAAGTCCATCGTTGTCTAAAAACAGATTCAGATTATTAACCAAATCTGGTGCTCGAAGGGCATTCGACTGCTTCTTACGAACTCTCTCCAAGAACTCAAGTTCCTTAGAGAAAGCTTCCCTTTGCATTGTTTTCAAACAATACAGACGAGCTTTTCTGTCACAAACGAGAGGATCTCTATTTGCAGCAGAAAACTTAAACAATAGGGAACAAACTCTTATTAGAGAGTTGAAGCTCGAAAAACGTGAGAAGTCGACTACTGGAGGACTTTGGGCTTCAGTGATGGCAGTAAATACAAGGAGTAGATGTAGATGGAATTGACATTCCTGACTCCAAATATTCACATTCGATCTTCGGCCAGTATACTGGATCAGAAGAAAGCCACTCAGGACCATGAGACCAAATTTGATTTTTCTTCTCGAATTCCTTCAGAGAGATTCCTCTAGTTATTAAGTCAGCAGGATTCTCTTCCGACTTGACATAGTGAAACGTCGACGACAAGGAATGGTCTTTTTTGAGAGAAGCTGTAATCAGTCTAATGTCCTGTATTCGATTTTTAACAAAGATGCTCTTGTTCTTTTTTCCTCCATATATTAACCATGCCAATGTGATTTGAGAGTCTGAGAAGATTCTCACCTCTCTAAATTTAGTGATTAGAAAGCTGGAAAGGACTTGAGGCAAGCACTTTAAAGCCAGATAGACAGAAAGTAACTCCAGCATTGGCAAGGCTTTTCCCTTCGTTGGAGCAACTTTTAATTTAGACCAAAGGATGTTGATAACACGAGACTCCGATGAAATATAGGGGACAAATCCGTAACACAATGTGCTTGCGTCACAGAATAAATCAATGGACAAGTCAGGATTATCTGTTTCGAAAACAAGACCTAGGAAACTTCATTGTCTTTAAAGAATTCCAGGTCCCTACGAAGTTTTCCCCAAGCGTGCTTCAAGCTCTTGGTCCACTTCTTCGTCCCAGCCGATCTCTTGCTCCCACGTCTTCTTTACCAGAAGACGGCCTCGTATGGTCACGGGAAGGAACAGTGACAAGGGGTCGAAGACTTTGGCTACTTCGGAAAGAAGTTGTCTTTTGGTAGTCACATCACCAAGGTTGAAGTCACTTAAGGAAAACGAGTCCGAATCTATATGGAACAAATATCCCAATACCCGCTCTTCTGAACATTGATGTGTAGAAATTTTATTCTTCAGCTCAAATAGTTCTCGAAGTTCCTGATTGTTCGAATTCCAGGAACATAGGTCGAATCCACCTTCCTTCAGGCGGGAAGTGGTTTGATGAAAAATGATCTTCATGTCTTCAATAGAAGAGCAAGTATAAAGGAAATTGTCCATGTACAAATTATTGATAAGGAGAGAAGAGCAAAGGTCCAATGGATATTTAAGGGCATGTTGTCTTATAACTGCGCATAAGACATAAGGACTTACGGCCAGCCCAAAAATAATTGTGGTGTACCGAAACGTTAGAAGTTTCTCTCCTTCTTGCCAAAAGAAACAAAACAAGTTCCTATCTTTTTCCAATTTCAATCGGATCTGAAGAAAAGCTTTCGAAATATCAGCCATCACTACAAATTGATTGGTTCGAAACTGCAGTAGTAGACGGAACAGAGATGCCAATAGGTCGACACCAGGATATGAAGCCTGGTTTAATGAAGGGCTGTCTCCTATCTTCAAACTACAGTTGAAATACAGGACGGATCTTGGTCGTCACCTGAGCCTGTGTTTTAATGATGGGTCGATGAGGGATCCAAATATATTTATGGAAATCTTTGTATGGAACCTGTATTTCTTCTATTATTCCCTCCTTCAAATATTGTCCGAAAGATGTCTCCATAGGCCGAGACGAGACCCTTACCTTCGAGATTCTTCCTCACTCTATGCAAAGCAGCTAAGGCTACTTTGTAATTCGAAGGGACCAATTTCAGGACGTCTTCGTACCAGGGAAGTTCAACATGGCATACTTTCCGTTCTTGAAGCATATACCGTCCTGGAATTTCTGGATGAAGAGAGTCAATGGACCCTTGGTTCGATTGTTCATCTATTCCTAGTGACTCAGACGGTACATATTCTCCAGTCCCAAATCGAGGTTGACATCAGAGTGGGTGAAGGTCAGTGGATCGAAATAAGTAGGTGCAGGTTCGACTACATGGTTCACGAGATATTTCGGTACCTTGGAGACAGACTTTCTAAGTGAAGAAGGAAACTGTCACAATTCCGAACGTTGTTTCGAATGTTGATGAGGCATGGATGAACCCTCTTTAAATATAGAGTTGATTTGTGAAGGATTAAGAAATGCCTTCACTGGACCAAGGGGATAACACCGCGACACGATTCAAATGCACTCCCTCCCAAACAATTCACGACGCGGAAGTGTTTAAAGTGGTGTAAAGCATCGATGCCTAAAAGTCCGTCTATATTTTCGACACAATCTTCCACCGAGTCTTTATAATATCCATCTGCGATATCGATTTGACTCTCCAAGATATTCAACATCGCTTCCTTGAGGCCTTTAACCTCAAAGCTGACTTCAAGATCAGGGTCGATAAATATGGGCATGTTAGTATACTGAGTGCCACATAACAGAAGTCCTAAATCGATAGACCGCATATCACGTTCCTGCTCTCCGAGGAAGGTCTTAATCCGATTACGGTATGAAGGTAGGGTGTTAAACTTTACACCTAGCCTCCTGAGCACTCTGCTGCCGAAATAACTGCGCTGTGATCCAAAGTCCAACAGCATGCGTGCTATAACAACTTTGTTGCCTTTCTTAACCTTGATGGCGATAGTCGGAAGAAGACAGTTTGCTTCAGAAGCACTAGTGTTGATGCAAAGATGTTGTGAAGATGTCGAGTCAGTGGATTCATTTAAAGAGACTCCTTTGGAAGAAGAGGGTGTGTCCGATTTAGTGCCTTGAGGTTGTAGTTTCGATTTCTTGTTCGATGTTCCAGCTGAACATAAAGCAGTGATGTGGGCTCTACTGCGACAGAGGCCACAAGGTCGAGTAAGGCCATATCTCTTCGCAGGGCAACTGCTAGAGGCATGCTTCAAGCTGGAGCAGTTGCCACACATCCCAAGTTCTATACATCTCTCTCTTCGTGCCGAAGGTGTAGCATAAGTAGTACATGATGACATGTAATGTTTGCCATCACATATTTTACAGTCCACTGCTGTTGCATCATCCAACAGGATTAATCCTTTTGGCAACTGCAGGACGAAGTGCAACAGTGGATGATTTCGACGTTGTTTCTTTATGCTCACTTCTTTTCGATGAAGTGTTAAAAGAAGAAGACTTCTCTTTACGAAACGAGGAATAACGATCTTCCTTCATGTTCTTCTTTGAAGATGAAGGCAAAGAGGACGAGACGTTTTTCTTTTGAAATTTCTCTAAAGATTTCAGGATGTAATGGTAACGATCAAATATTAAGTTGATTGAAGGATACTCTTCCTTCGTATCGATCTTTAATTCCCTGAGGAAAGATGATGGTAGCTTGTCAACTACAATGTGACTGACAAGTCTATTGCCAGGTGTGTCATTCTCAAGAAAGTCTAAACCAAATTCTCTCAGTTCATGAAGATGAGCTCGAATTTCTGAAATAAAGGCTCGAATGTCATCAAGATTCCTTACCACTCAAGACAGCTGCAGAATCTATCTTGTGAAACAAAGAATCTATGATAAATGGTTTGTCTAAATAAAGATCTTTCAAAATCTTTATTGCGGTCGAATAATTTTCATCCACATTGGAAAGATGTTCTATGTCCCTCAATGCAAAGCCACTCAAATGCGCTTTCAAATATTGCAGTTTAGCAGCTGATGTAATATCTGTTCGACAGCCGAAGGTGTTTTCGAAAGACAGAAAGAAAGAGCGAAATTGAAATCGGTCACCTTCGCCTTTAAAAGTACTGCATTTAAGAGCAGGAATCTTTAATTCCTGTTTGGGAGAAATTGTTCTCAATATTTGAGTGAGCTCTGCACGAGAGACTGCGTCTTCATTGGAATGATTGGATGATGACGAATGTCGGGGTTCAACAGGTGGAAGAGGGCGTATTTTTTGTATGATCTTCTGGATTTGCATGTGGTAGTTAGAGGACGAAACGATTTCTTCATTGAGGACAGTTTTATCATACTTCATGAGTTTTGACATGCAAATCTTAGCCTCTATATCCCCATCCAGTTGTCGAATTTCTTCCAACCTGAGAGAAACTTCCTCCAGCAATGATGTCACAACGGCTGGTTCAATACCCTCAGGAGGGGGTCTCACGATTGGTTTCAACAGCAATGTCACTTTTCTTCTTATAACCCCTCTTGATACTTTCAAAGGGGACATCACTTTCTTTACTGCATCCAGAAGTTTGGCTTTTTCTTCCGGTTCGATGCTAATGTCCTCTGTTCCAAAATCACTGGAGATGGTGTCTTCCAGATCCTCCAGAAGGGCTGAGGCAGCTGTCAAAGCACTCAAATCCATGTTGAAATTCAAATTTCGATTAAGGTTTCAATTCAAAATTCGATTCAATTCAACAAGATGACAAGCAGCGGTATCACTTTCGAAACGTCGAAAATTATCAACGATGTAAAACAGTGGTGTCCCTTTTCAAGTGAGATCAAAAAAAAAACAAAAAAGTTTGGTAAAAAAAAAAAAAAAATAAAAAAAAAATAAAAAATTATACACACTATAATCAACTTGAAAAACAACACACCGCTTGTGGGGGCTTGGAGTGATTACCACTACTCGCTGGATTCGAGTAACGTAAATCTGAATGTTGTGTAAAGAAATCTTGCAGCACAGTATTCGAAAATGTATTGCCGATACCGATTATTTGTGGCAGATACACCAAAATGT
>SEYY01025155.1:15000-22500 GCA_009176605.1 Armadillidium nasatum
ATTATATATATATATATATATATATATATATATATATATATATATATATATATTATTATCGTCCTATTTCTTTAACCTCCGTTCTTTCTAAAGTTTTCGAATCTATCCTTAACAGGAAGATTTGGAAACATCTCAATTCTTCTAATCTTATCTCTGATCGCCAGTATGGCTTTCGTAAGAAACGCTCTACTGGTGATCTTCTTTCCCTTCTCTCTGACCCTCCGCTCTACGGCATTTCGGTGAATCATTTGCTGTGGCGCTGGACATATCGAAGGCTTTCGATAGAGTCTGGCACAAAGCTTTGATTTCCACACTTCCCTCTTTCGGAATCTATCCTTCTCTCTGTGGCCTTCTCTCTGATTTCCTTTCTGGTCGTTCAATAGCAGCTGTTGTAGACGGCCATCGTTCATTCTGTAAATTTATTAATAGTGGTGTTCCTCAAGGATCTGTCCTATCCCCAACACTTTTTCTGCTTTTCATTAATGACCTTCTCTCTATTACTTCATCTCCTATCCACTCCTATGCTGATGACTCCACCCTTCATTATTCTTTTCATTTTGATAGGCGTCCCTCCCAAGAACTGTTAATAGAGGCAAGGAGGGTGGCCTTGGAGCAACTAACCTCTGATCTATCTCTCATTTCAAATTGGGGCAGAGAAAACATGGTCGTTTTCAATGCCTCAAAAACTCAATTCTTCCATCTCTCTACTCGACACAATATTCCACACAACTACGATATCTTCTTCGAAAACACGCAACTCAAACCTTCATCTCTCCCTAATATTCTAGGTGTTTCTTTTTCTCGTGATCTTTTTTGGAAAGATCACATTACATCTCTTTCTAAACAAGCTTCTAAGAGGTTGGGTGTTCTGAGGCGCCTTCAGTATTTCTTCACACCACCCCAGTTGCTTGCTCTGTATAGGGATGTTGTTCGCCTCTGTATGGAGTATGCGTCACACATCTGGGGTGGTTCCACTCATACAGCTCTCCTGGAAAAGGTGGAGTCTAGAGCTTTTCGCCTTATCAACTCTCCTGCTCTCACTAATTCTCTCCAATCTCTTTCTGCCAGTCGAAATGTTGCGTCACTCTCTCTTTACTATCGCTATTACAATGGACACTGCTCTTCTGAACTCTCTCGTCACATACCTCCTCCATTGAAAAGGGCTCGTGCGACTCGTCTTTCTACACAGTCTCATCCTTTCTCTGTCGAACTCTCCGACCCCAGACTTAACCGCTATGCTCACTCTTACATGTACTCTACTGGTAATGTCTGTCTGTCCTGTCAGTGGGATCTTTCGAGGAAGATCCTTGGGTTTCAAGGGCCCACGGAGAGATACCGCTGGCTGGGCCAGGCCTATCTCGGATGCCGGAGATTATTCCCATCAGTGGCAAGAGCACTCCACTGATGTACTCGCTTAATGACTGAGTCATTCGGAGCTAAGCGCAAGGAGAAACCGCTCACATTTCCCGCTCCGGCCAGGCCTCGAGCCCGGGATTTCTCACATGCTATGACGAGTGCTCGATCGACTGAGCCACTAATATATATATATATATATATATATATATATATTATATATATATATATATATATATATATATATATATATATATATTATATATATATATATATATTATTACTATAGAATTTTTTGAAAAATATTTTTATTATATAATATATATTATATATATATATATATATATATATATATATATATATATATATATATATATATATATATATATATATATATATATATATATATATATATATATATATATATATATATATATATCGTATTTATATATAAATAATATTATAATAAAATAAAAAAATAATTTGGTTTAAACAAAAAAACCATGGTTTTTTTCAGTTGGTTTAAACCAAAAAAAACCAATTGGTTTAAACCATCTGGTTTAAAACCATGCAACCCTGATATATATATATATATATATATATATATATATATATATATATATTATATATATATATATATATATATATATATATATATATATATATATATATATATATATATATATATATATATATATATATATATAATATATATATAAAGCTATTTTGATAAGTTGAATGAGAGCGTGGGTGTGTGCTTGTATGTAAGAAAGAGAGAGAGAGAGAGAGAGAGAGAGAGAGAGAGAGAGAGAGAGGAGAGAGAGAGAGAGAGAGAGAGAGAGAGAGAGAGAGAGAGAGAGAGAGAGAGAGAGAGAGAGAGAGAGAACATTTCATACTATTTTAACATGTTTTATTACAAGAGTTTTAGCACCCGTTCTATCCAAGCCCCTCACCCCTCACCCCTCTAAATAACGTAGGTACTAACTCAAAATATATGTACTACCAATTGTTTTAAGAGATAATTTTAAAATGAAATTTGTTTGCCTATTTTACATGCTTCATATCATGACGGCGTATCATGTTGTAATGCCATGTCAGGACACGACATGATGCAGGACACGACATGATGCACGAGGTTGTACTCGTAGTTTCAAAGGGCAGTCTCCTTTAGCCTTGAAATTCTTTTGTTTCCTCTGTTATCTTCTTCTTTATTCGTCTATATATTTCTATTCCTTCTGTTTTTCTTCTCAATCTCCTACACTGGTACCTAGCAATTTGACGGGTGCCTATCAAATCGACGGATATTGCCGTATGTTTGAGATGTGCGAATGTGTGTGTGAGTCCGATTTGCCTCTCTTTATATCTCATCACTCTATAATTTCATTCTTTGCGAATAGATTTTTGTAATCAATTAGGCCTTTTCATACACCCTATTTTTCTCCCAACTCATTTATTTCTCATACCGAAGGGTCTGGCATGAGTCTTTTTTTTTTTTTTTTTTTATTTATTTTTTTTTTTATTTTATTTTTTTTTATCTTGTTATCAGGCCGACAGTCAGGCTTTTTATTTATTTATTTTTTAATATTTTTTTATTTTTATTTTTAGATCGTGGCGAGGCATCTTTCATTAATATCACGTTATTTTTTATCACCTTTTCGGATCGATTTTTTTTTTCGAGAAGTTTAATTTTAGGGTCGTATTTTATTATCTGTTTGTAATTCATATTATTTGTAATTAGATTTGAAAAGAGATTTGGTTAAAGCTTGCATGGTTAGATTTACACACACACACACACACACACACACACACACACACACACACACACATATATATAATATATATATATATATATATATATATTATATATATATATATATATATATATATATATATATATATATATATATATATATATATATATATATTTATATATATATTATATATATATATATATATATATATATATAATATATATATATATATATATATATATATATATATATATATATATATATATATATATATATATATATATATATATATATATAGTGATACAATTTATAGGTGGTTGCATCTGACATTTCACACACAATATATAATAGTTATATATATATATATATATATATAAATATATATATATATAATATATATATATATATATATATATATATATATATATATATATATATATATATATATATATATATATATATATATATATATATATATATATATATATATATATATATATATATATATATATATATATATATATATATATATATATATATATATATATATATATATATATATATATATATATATATATATATATATATATATATATATATATATATATATATGACTCCCGAAAACATTGAAGAACCTTTGTACAATGAAAACTTAATTATATAAAAAAATAATAATAATAATAATAATGATAATAATAATAATAATAATAATAATAATAATAATAATAATAATAATAATAATAATAATAATAATAATAATAATATTAAAATTATTTTAAATTGAGAACCACTAAAAATTTAAATATGTATAGTTTTCTTAAAATTTCTTTAAAAATGTTCATACGCTGAAATATGTTTGACTTTTTCTTGCAAACAAAACTGTATGCATAAAAGTGCTCGCGCTCGGATTGTGCATACACACTTCTCTCGTCCATTTATATTAAATCATAGTTTGCAAAATTTTTGCAAACATTTTATTGGTTTTGAATAACTAATAAAAATTCCATGACGTTTTTTGTACATTAAATAGAGATTCATTGGAGTGTTATTATAATAAGATTCATTTTAATTTATTAAATATTTCATAAACGTATTTAAAAAATTAAGGAATAAGAAGTAATAAATAACAAATGTATACTAGTTTGTTGTATGTAATGATGGTCGCACAAACTTGCAACCAAGTCATGAGCCACCCCTGATATATATATATATATATATATATATATTATATATATATATATATATATATATATATATATATATATATATATATATATATATATATATATATATATATATATATATATATATATATATATTATATATATATGACTTTTTACTTACATCATACCATTTACAATCTTCACGAAAAGGACAAAATTTTATATGATTTTGTATCATGTTTGCTTCACAATTTAAAAAAAATAAAAAATAATTATATCAATTACATTTCATAACCACTCAAGATCTAGGGGTACTGGGTTATAGAGTCACTGGTACAAAAATGTTTCTTTGCCATACATGTACTATAGAATGCATAATAAGTTAAAAAAAAATTCAAACAAATATTTAAAATTAAATATTAATCGATATTGCAACACACTTATTTGAACTGCCAAATACTACTTTTATTTCCATTTTTCGTTTGGTTTGACAGACTTTAAAAGTCTATGGGTTTGACAGTGTTTTGACCGTTTAAAAAAAAAAAAATATCAAATAGAAATTATATGAATAGAATTATTAAAACGTATATCATGATGATAATGAAATATAATAATTAATCGATAAATCGATATTATACGATAAATCGATATGGAAAAATTATTTTACGGTTTCAGTAATTTTTAAATTGCGAAACGAATATGGCAACTATATCGTATAATATATTGTTCATCTAATGAAAATCGAAACTTTAAATAAATTTTAATTTATATATATATATATTATATATATATTATATATATATATATATATATATATATATATATATATATATATATATATATATATATATTATATATATATATATATATATTTATAATAATTTCTAAAAAAAAAAATTATATATATATATATATATATATATATATATATATATATATATATATATATATATATATATATATATTATATATATATATATATATAATATATATAATATATATAATTATATATATATATATATATATATATATATATATATATATATATATATATATATATATCTTTTTTAATTTTATATATTAAGTAAACTCCAAGTAGCCTCTATATTTTGGGTGTAAGGTGCAATTTGAGGATCCACAAAATTTTTTACTGGGGTTCAAAGTAAGATGTTTTAAAAATTGTTTTTTACGAGCCAATTTTTTGGGCTAAAAAACTTAAACTGGGTATTATACCCAGGGTACATCAACAAGGGGCGCTGCCACCCGTACCCCCCGACCCGTGAGTGATGATGATATTGTCGACTACTTTTCCATTTCTACGATTTGGGATATTTTCCATTTTTTTTTCAGAAATGCTTCCTCAAAAGGACTTGTGCCTATATATATATATATATATATATATATATATATATATATATATATATATATATATTATATATATAATATATATATATATATATATATATATATATATATATATATATATATATATATATATATAGCAGACATATAGAAGTTTAATAGGAATAGGATAGTCCGATAGGAAAATATGTCAGACAAAACTTCAGACGTACAAATCAGAAAATTATTAGAAAAAAATTAAAAAAAGAACTGAAAATAAACTTTTTAGATTTATAGCTTCACATTTTTGGTAATTTTCAATTTTTAACAATTATTAATTTACATTTTCTATCGTATAATTAGAATTTCCTTCTGATTTCTGGGTGTTTTTTTTTTTTTTATTATTACTATTATTTTTTATTATTAAATTATGAGCCCATTAGGGTTCTATCCTGATTAAATTAGTTAAAGCGATCGTTGGAAATGACCCTCACTGAATCCGGTCTGTGCATTCAAACTCTTGTCCTCCAAGCCTTACCCCGAAGTCTTTTCTCCATCTTATTACCTTCCCCCATTTTCTCGGTTAATTTTCTTAATTTTCTTCCCAAATTGGGAGGTATCCCCACATTTTTTTCTTTCATATCTCAGCCAGTCATGTGCATTGCAGAATGTAGTTAAAGAAAATCAAGAAATGAAGCCGCCTATAATCTTGTTACAATTTATAGAATAAATTTTTTACAGACTTTGGTTGTAAACTTACAGTTTGTTAAAGAATCGTCTAGCTAATCGATCGTAATTTCCACACTGTTGCAGGATGTTTTTAACCTCTCTCTCTCTCTCTCTCTCTCTCTCTCTCTCTCTCTCTCTCTAATCTTATATATATATATATATATATATATATATATATATATATATATATATATATATATATATATATATAATATATATATATATATATATATATATATATATATATATATATATATATATATATATATATCGACGGTTTCAATTTGTCTCACAAGCGAACAATATAAATTATTCTTGGTAATAATTTAAACAAAAATCGACTTGGATATGGTTATACTAGAGAGACTTCGTGGAAAATAAGAATTCTATTCAGGTTCCGAGGTAGTTTTTCCTTCCCATAGTTACTCTTAATTCACGATAATGTTAATGGACTTTTTTTGGAGTATTGCTACGGTAATATATATATATATATATATATATATATATATATATATATATATATATATATATATATATATATATATATATATATATATATATATATATATATATATATATATATATATATATATATATATATATATATATATATATATATATATATATATATATATATATATATATATATATATATATATATATATATATATATATATATATATATATATATATATATATATATATATATATATATATATATATATATATATATATATATATATATATATATATATATATATATATATATATATATATATATATATATATATATATATATATATATATATATATATATATATATATATATATATATATATATATATATATATATTATATATATATATATATATATATATATATATATATATATATATATATATATATATATATATATATATATATATATATATATATATATATATATATATATATATATATATATATATTTTAGTTTTTATTAAAGTTCATTTTTCACGGGCATTGCCCTATTGAAGGAGAGGAACGTTTCTAGGTAGAATATATTTAAGATCCCCAAGTGGGATCAAACCAGCGCTCTCGAGCATATGAGTCAATCACTCTACCGTTTGAGCCACTATGGTATTGCTCACATATGTAGGAGAACTCCAGTTCCGCCAGTCCTT
>SEYY01025155.1:42500-47500 GCA_009176605.1 Armadillidium nasatum
TATATATATATATATAGTCAACTTCCATTTCCCTTCTCAAACAATAAATATATCAGACTATTTCTAACTTACTACTACTAGTACTTTATAAATTTATGTTGAGTAAAAATGATAAAAATTATTATTATTATTATTATTATTATTATTATTATTATTATTATTATTATTATTATTATTATTGTTATTATTATCATTAGCTTTTTTATTATTATTATTATTATAATGATTATTATTATTATTTTCGAAACATAAAATTGTTACTTCTAAAACATTCCGACATAGTACATAAATGTTTTCTAAAAAGCGAGTTTGGAAAAACGTATTTAAGATTCGTTTGAATTGAAAAAGAAAAAAAATAAAAAAAGAAAAAAATAATAAAAAAATAAAATAAAAATCTTTAAACACTGAGTGAGTGAGAGCTATATTAAGATCATAATTCTATCACAAATATTAACCTTTTCTAGACTTGTTATATGTTCACTTCAAAAATTGTCCTAACGAATCGTTGGGACAAGTGGCAAAAATGTCACAGTAAAATTTTCCATAGAGAAAAGACATTCTAAGCATAAGAAAGTCGCTTCACCGATTTATTTTCTAATATTAAAATAACTGAAAAAATTTGTTTTGGCATTTTAGCGACTTGTCCCAACGAGTCGTTAGGACAATTTTGCAGTGTAGGTATTTAACTTCTAAACTATGACTATTATACGTTGTAATTCTAAATAGATATAAAATATATAATGTTTTATGCGTTTTAACTTATTTTTTGGCATAAAATAATGCACACACCACTCATAACATTCTTACTCATACTATTCACACATACCACGTTACAGTTTAAAATGTCATTAATACAAGTATGAAAGTAACTCTGAAATTTGATTTTTTTTTTATGCGTTAATAATTTATTAAAGATGATCAACAAAATAAGTCAATAAGCTTTTAAGAATGATACAGAAATAGAGAAACATTTAGCGCTATCACTATTTAAGAGCTTTGGATTCCTGAGCTGATCGTTGGTTTTACACTCTTCAGTCGACTTCAACAGACTCCAACCAAACTCAGAACCTTTCTTCTTTCTTAGCGTAAAGCAAAATTGAGCTTGTTACTTCCCCAGCAAAGGCAGCTTTCCAATTTGACAACTAAACTGGATGAAAAGGCAGATGCCCCACGGTTTGCGAGCGGATTCCCACATTGGTATATCTATGGCTTGCCAAACAATTATAATTAAGGTGTCCCTTCTCAGAGGAGTTCCCTTATAAACAGATGATAACTTTTGATCTGTTATTGAAAACTTATTCTTTTCGGTGTTCCACGTCGCAAAAAATATTCCAGCAAATGTCTGAGAAAAATGACAAAAATAATAGAAAATAATTTCCTACACCGAAAAGACATATTAATCTTTTATAAAGTTGCTCCACCAAATTATTTTTTAAAAAGAAAATTATAATGAAAAAGAAACGTTGAATTTTTGTAATTTTTTTGTCGATATTTTTTCCTTGTGATTTGGTGTTTATTTTTACTTATAGATTTGTTTCCTAAATATGCTTCACAGACAAGTAGAGTATTTTCATAAGAATTAAGCTATAAAAGATATTATTTAAAAAGTATTTTTGTAGCAATAATTATTTTTCAATTTAAATACAAATGTCCGTAAATGTAAAGGAGATTTCTGATCTTTCAATTTATTGAATGATATATATATATATATATATATATATATATATATATATATATATATATATATATATATATATATATATATATATATATATATATATATATATATATATATATATATATATATATATATATATATATATATATATATATATATATATATATATATTATATATATATATATAATATTTTATTTCCTCTGGTGGCCTACCAAATTTTCCACCAGAGTTAGGGAGACAATCAGAAATCTGGTCAAATTAAAGGCCGACATGTCCCTTTACACGGCATTTAAAGGTTTGTAAGTCATAGGAAATTGGGAAAATAGATGAAGGGAGTGTGTTCCAGACTTTACCAGTAGAGTACATGTAAGATTGAGCATAGAGATTAAGTCTGGGGTCAGAGAGTTGGACAAAGAAAGGATGATACTGTGTAGAATGGTGTGTCACACAAAACCATCTCAATGGAGGAGGTATGCGACGAAAGAGTTCGGAAGAGCAGTTTTCTTTGTAATAACGATAGTGTAGAGGGAGTAACTCACCCTTTAGACGGGCAGAAAGAAAAAGAAACTGGAGAGAATTTGTGAGAGCAGAAGAATTGTATGAGTGAAATTGAATTGCATGAGACCTGTATGAGTCAAACCATCTCAGATGTGTGAGGCGTACTCCATAAAGGGGAGAACAACACCCCTATAAAGAGCAAGCAACTGGTGTGGTGTGAAGAAATTCTGAAGGTGTCTCAGAACACTCAACCTCTTAGAAGCTTGTTTAGATAGAGAAGTAATGTGATCTTTCCAAGGAAGATCACGAGAAAAAGAAACACCAAGAATATTAAGGAGAGATGAATGTTTGAGTTGTGTGTTTTCGAAGAAGATTTCATAGTTGTGAAGAAGGTTGTGTGGAGTAGAGAGATGGAAGAATTTAGTTTTAGAGGAATTAAAAGCGACCATTTTTTCTTTGCCTCAATTTCAAATACGAGATAGATCAGAAATCAGTTGGTCCAAGACTACCCTCCTTTCATCTATTATCTGCTGTTAGGAGGGGGCGCCTTTCAAATTGAAAGGAATAATGAAGGGTGAAGTCATCGGCATAGGAGTGGATTGGAGATGAAGTAACAGAGAAAAGGTTATTAATGAAACCAAGAAAAAGTGTTGGGGATAAGACAAATCCTTGAGGAACATCACTATTAATAGGTTTAAAAGATGAACGGTGCCGTCTACAACATCTGCTATAGAACTACCGGAAAAGAAATCAGAGAGAAGGATAGATTCAGAAAGAGGGAAATTTTGAAATCAAAGCTTTGAGCCAGACTCCATTGAAAGCTTTTGATATGCCCTGCGTGACATGAAAAGATTCAACAAAATACCGAAGAGCGAATGACCAAGAGAAAGAGAAAAGGGAAAGAATATCACCAGCAGAGCGTTTTTTACGAAAACCATACTGGTGATCAGAGATAAGATGAGAAGAATTGAGATGTTTCCAAATCTTCCTGTTAAGGATAGATTCGAAAACTTTAGTCAGAACGGAGGTTACAGAAATGGGTTGAAAGGGATTCCCATTTTTCGGTACAGGCTGAATGAGCGCACGTTTCCAACAAGAAGGGAATATACCAAGGAGGGTGCAAGCTCAGAAGCACAAGTTTTGAGAATCGCAGGAGAAATATTATCAGGACCGTACGCATTCTTAGTGTTAAGCTCAGAGAGAGCAGAAATTGCATCTTTAGAAGAAATTACTTTTTATATATATATAAATATATATATATTATATATATATATATATATATATATATATTATATATATATATATATATATATATATATATATATATATATATATATATATATATATATATATATATATATATATATATATATATATATATATTTTATAGACCTGATCTATTAATATATAATAATAACTAAATTTTTATTTCAAACATAGATTACTGGTTATTTTTTTTAAACGATTTTTATATCGATATATGAATATCGGAAGAGGAAAAATCTACTTATCAAAAGCCATAAATGTCATTTGCAACAATTAGAATGAAAAAATATTATAATATATTCTCTTTTTCTAATCAGTTTTTTAATATTAAAAAAGAAAAAAAAAAGAAAAAGAAAAAAAAAAGTACTACGCAACCATGTAAATCCCAACCACTATAAAATAAAAAAGTGATAAAGGGTTCGCTTTACTTTCATAATAAATTCCAGTTTTACACAACACCTTCACACACACAAATACATACACACAAATACAAAAAACACATACACAAGCACGCACAAGCACATTCGCATGCACTTTAAACAATATATATATATATATATATATATATATATATATATATATATATATATATATATATATATATATATATATATATATATATATATATATATATATATATATATATATATATATATATATATATATATATATATATATATATATATATATATATATATATATATATATATATATATATATATATATATATATATATATATATATATATATATATATATATATATATATATATATATATCTTATCTACAACACAAAATACGTAATAGCATGGCTAATTACAAAGGTGAGCGGATATCTCTTTTTTTTTTTTTTACTTCTTTTTTATAAATGAGAAAAAGCAATATAGATAATAAAAATATAACTAACAATAGTAATAATAAAAGCTTTATCAGTGTTTAATCTTTGGCAAATATTTGGTACATTGAAAGGCTTTTAAATACGAAATTTTGGTCTTGGTGGATGAGTGATTTTTTTGTCGTACTGTTATTAAGATAATCAGTTTAATGACCCACGATCGTTAAATTGGGGTTCTTTATATTATAATATATATATATATATATATTATATATTATATATATATATATATAATATATATATATATATATATATATATATATATATATATATATATATATATATATATATATATATATATATATATATATATATATATATATATATATATATATATATATATATATATATATATATATATATATATATATATATATATATATAGTATATATATATATATATATATATATATATATATATATATATATATATATATATATTATATATATATATATATATATATATATATATATATATATATATATATATATATATATATATATATATATATATATATATATATATATATATATATATATATATATATATATATATATATATATATATATATATATATATATATATATATATATATATATATATATATATATATATATATATATATATATATATATATATATATACATAGTTTGTGTGTATATC
>SEYY01025155.1:57500-62500 GCA_009176605.1 Armadillidium nasatum
AAAAAAAAATGATTCAAAAAAAAAAAAAAAAAAATTACTTTAATGTAAAAGTCAATTTCCAATTTTAAATAAAGTCAAACAAGGAATTGTAACAAATAAAATTGCTGTCAACATTTTTAAAAAAAATCATTTAATAATTTAAAAAATACCGATAATCTCTAAAAACACTTTAAAAAATAACAGCGATTCAGCTTCCGATATTTGTTCTTAGAATTGAGACCAACAGAGATAACGATCCTGACAAATTATCGTCGTTAGTATCATCGATACTCTTCAAGTTTGAAATATATATATATATATATATATATATATATATATATATATATATATATATATATATATATATATATATATATATATATATATATATATATATATATATATATATATATATATATATATATATATATATATATATATATATATATATATATATATATATATATATATATATATATATATATATATATATATATATATATATATATATATATATATATATATATATATATATATATATATATATATATATATATATATATATATATATATATATATATATATATATATATATATATATATATATATATCAGTACACCGTATCCAGCAAGATGCAGGGTGGCATCGGCTGCAGAAACTTCATATATATATATATATATATATATATATATATATATATATATATATATATATATATATATATATATATATATATATATATATATATATATATATATATATATATATATTGTTTAGGGCCACCACTCACTGGCAGAGCCCTATTCTCCTCTTAAAGTGGAAATATCAGAAAAAAATTGATGAAAATACGAATTAAATCTAGGGTTTCTACAACCATATTTTCAAGGGAATATATTTCCGATAAATCATTTATTTTATTTATATATTTCTCTCGTGGGATATATATATATATATATATATATATATATATATATATATATATATATATATATATATATATATATATATATATATATATATATATATATATATATATATATATATATATATATATATATATATATATATATATATATATATATATACAATGAAATCGGTTTGTTTGAAGGTTCAAGACTTTAGCCCAAATTTGTCTGAATTACTTTTTTCACGGTTTACCACGCTTCCCAAGGTGCCCCCCCCCCCAGACTGAGAACCCCTAATATTCGATATAAACTTATGAATATCTGAATATACAATATAAGCTTTAATTTTTTGAGATCGAGTTATGATAATTAGAAGGGTTTGTAAGATTATATATATATATATATATATATATATATATATATATATATATATATATATATATATATATATATATATATATATATATATATATATATATATATATATATATATATATATATATATATATATATATATATATATATATATATAATATATATATATATATATATATATATAATATATATATAATATATATATATATATATATATATATATATATATATATATATATATATATATATATATATATATATATATATATATATATAATATATATATATATATATATATATATATATATATATATATATATATATATATATATATATATATATATAATATATATTAAAAGATATAAATTATAAAGGATTATGGATATTGAAAATATAGAAAAGGTTTATATCCCTTTCTCTGAATTTGGTGAAGGATTGTAATCCATGTATTGTGTATCGCTTTTGAACCATTATTTATCACACATTTCTGAGGCTTTAATGAAAATGGGAGGAAAATTTATTTGAATGAGAAACTTATAGGTAATTGACTCACGTGTTTGAGTGTGCCGGTTCGATCCCACTTTGGGATCCTAGGTATATACTACTTAGAAAAGTTCCCCTCCTCGAATAGGGCTATTGCCCGTGAGATGCGAAACTTTTTGTATATATATATATATATATATATATATATATATATATATATATATATATATATATATATATATATATATATATATATATATATATATTGTGGGAAGAAATGATTTATGTGAGAAATGTCATTAAAAAAAGGAATTTTTTAAGCCTGCAGAATGATACTATTATATTGAAATCAATCTTTCTGCAGACTCACTTTCTGAATGAAGAATGAGATACTTGTAAAAAAAGCAGAAATAGAAGCAGAAGCAGAAGCAGAAGCAGAAAGCAGAGTTAAGAAAATGATTGTCAGAAACATTCAGAAAGGTGAATCACACAGATTAAGTATAAGATATTTCAGCAAAATAACTTGTTGGATAGGAGTAACTTTACTACTTCTTCGGGAGAATCAAAATCTCTCTCAGGAGGTCATACTCTACACGACCTTATTAATGACTGAGTTAGGGCTGAGGGTACGAGGATGGGAAAACTATCGAAAATAAAATTATTCACTGAATTTTTTTTTTTTTTTTTTTTTTTTTTTTTTTTTTTTTTTTTTTTTATGATTTACTTTCATTCACTCTTAACTGAGATTTTAAATACATTTGCAAAAATTGTCCTAACGAATCGTTGGGACAAGTGGCTAAAATGTTACGACAAATTTTTTTTCAGTTATTTTCTTATTTGGAAATAAATCGGTGAAGCGACTTTCTTATGCTTAACATGTCTTTTTTCAATTGGAAATTTTACTTGTAACATTTTTGCCACTTGTCACAACGATTCGTTAGGACAATTTTTTCAGTGTATACATGGAGGTATTTCTCCAGTATTAAATTTAAGATGCTTGAAAATGGACAGAAGTCCAGTACCATTTGTTTATTTTTATATTTAGAAACAACAGAACAATTATTTGTTTCACTCAAACTGAAATCTCAGTTAAGAGAAATGTACAACGTTTCAAAAGAACAATATTATATTGAGTGAGAGTGAAAGGAGTGTGTAGTGAGGGTGAATGAAAGTGTGTGAGTGTGAAAGTGACTGAGAGTAAGTAAGAGTGAAAGAGAATTAGTAAGTGAGTAAGTGAGTGAGGGAGAGTGAGACTGAGAGTATGAGTGAGAATGAGAGTGAGAGTGAGAATTAGGGAATGCATGAGAGTGAAAGTGAAGATGAGAGTGGGAGAGAGAGGCTGAGAGTGAGTGAGTGAGTGAGTGAGTGAGTGAGTGAGTGAGTGAGAGTGAGAGTGATTGTAAGAGAGAGTGAGAGTGAGTGAGAGAGAGTGAGAATGAGAGTAATTGAGAGAGTGAGAGCGAGTGAGAGAGAGTGAGAATTAGTGAGTGAAAGAGCGTGAGCGAGAGAGAGAGGGAAAAAAAGAGAGTGAGAGAGAGTTAAAATGAGAGTAGGAGAGAGAGAGAGAGAGAGAGAGAGAGAGAGAGAGAGAGAGAGAGAGAGAGAGAGAGAGAGAGAGAGAGAGAGAGAGAGAGAGAGAGAGTGAAGTACCAAATATAGAAATAGTTGGAAAGTTCAAGCTATTTAATATTTTAACCAAACAAATTAAAATTTATCTCATAAATAATAATATTTGTTATGCCAATAAAATAGTTAAAAGACTTAATTCTTTTCCATTTAAAAATTAAATATTAAAATAGAAAAACATATTTTGTAATAAAAGTAAAATAAAGAATATTATTTGCTTTTATTATGAAATAAAAGGTAAATATTATATTGTCCTTCCCTTCTAATCTTAAATAATAATAAAAATAATAAAAATAATAATAATAATAATAATAATAATAATAATAATAATAATAATAATAATAATAATAATAATAATAATAATAATAATAATAATAATAATAATAATAATAATAATAATAATAATAATAATAATAATAATAATAATAATAATAATAATAATAATAATAATAATAATAATAATAATAATAATAATTGCAATTACGAAGAGGAAATAATTAAAAATATTAAAATTGTGCAGGTGTGAGTATGTTTGTGTGTGTATGTATTTATGCATGTGTGAGAGAGTATGTGTATGATCGTAAATGAAAGAAACTTATGAGTATTACTTTTGTTTTGAACCATTAATAGATCAGTGAAAGTACACACACACACACACACAATAATAATAATAATAATAATAATAATAATAATAATAATAATAATAATAATAATAATAATAATAATAATAATAATAATAATATATATATATATATATATATATATATATATATATATATATATATATATATATATATATATATATATATATATATATATATATATATATATATATATATATATATATATATATATATGCATATATATATATATTAGGAAAACATTAGGTTAAAACTTATTTTTTCTTTTTTTTTTTTTTTTTTTTTATATTAATCCCATCATCAGGAAACACTTTTGATTGTTTTTAAACAAATAAAAATTTTTTCATCTGTAGAAAGAACAGAAATATTAAAAACAAACATGATACAAGAAACTAAAATAAAATAACATATAAAAATAAAATAAAAAAAAAAGGAAATAAAATTTTAAATCAATTAAGTTGTAGTTTGAAAGGGCCACTGTCACTATTGAGAGAAGGTTTAAGAATGGAAATGTGGATGGATTCTAAGATTTTTAAATCTGTTTGTTGGTTGGTTTGTGATAGGATGGAAAAATGGGATGGTTCTATTCGATGGTTATTAGCGCGACTGTGGGATCTAAGATTTAAAAATCTTAGAATCCATCCACATTTCCATTCTTAAACCTTCTCTCAATAGTGACAGTGGCCCTTTCAAACTCGTGTTTGTTTTTAATATTTCTGTTCTTTCTACAGATGAAAAAATTTTTATTTGTTTAAAAACAATCAAAAGTGTTTCCTGATGATGGGATTAATATATTTCCCGAAACGTTGAAAAGAAAAGAAAAAATAAGTTTTAACCTAATGTTTTCCTACAATTATTTTACGTATATATATATATATATATATATATATATACATATATATATATATATATATATATATATATATATTATATATATATATATATATATATATATATATATATATATATATATATATATATATATATATAC
>SEYY01025155.1:65000-68171 GCA_009176605.1 Armadillidium nasatum
GATGACATTTGAAACCGTTCTCTTTAGGAAATAAATATAATTGTTCTATATACAAACATAAAGAAAATAATCATAAGCCGAAATAAAATAAGGCGTTAAAACTCTTCGGAGGGCGTTTCGTGGATTCGACAACTTAATGAATTAATCTTCTATATTGATGTAGACGTTATTAAATCTAAGATCTTGAGAAGCAGGTAAAGATATTTCACTTCCCTATTCTCTAAAGAGCAATAGGTTCAGAAGTGTCTCCTCGCCTGAAGGCCAAGGAGAAATCTTTGTTGATTGATGTTTCTATTGATTTCTTCTGTCATCTTTCTTCATCTGTTGCTGTTGTAAGATGATCTGTTTCTCTCATATCGTCGCTTATTCTCCTTCTTCTGATCCAGATGGTTTCATTTGTTCATATCTTGAGCTAGCTATCATGTCTGGTTGACTCTCATTAGTTCCCATCATTCGTTTCTTCGTCCAATTTGCCTCTCCTTTTATCACAATTTAACTTAAGTCTACTACTAATAAAATATCTAATTTTATATTCTAAGATTAACAAATTTTAAGAAAGTAATAAAATTTAACATTTAAGTGAAGTATTAATATTAAACGATACATTTTTAAGAAAAGAACAGAGAAGTACAATTTAATTAAAATTGAACTTCACATATCTCCCCTCAAAAATGTATCTGTACAAAAAAAATTTTTACGAGAGATTTTTATGATGACCTATTTCTTCTTCTTTCCTTAACGTCTATAGTTTTTCTCTATCTTCCTTTGGGGTATCTTATTTCTTATGTTCTTCCTTTTTCTATTTAACCATTTTTGTTTAAATTTATTCTTAATTCCGATATTCTTAAAGGTTAATTTCCACCACTTTAATCTTCTTAGATTTAATTCTAGATTTGGTATGTTTATATTTTCTTTCATATCTTCTTTAACATGATGGTTATTCTCCAGTGTTATTTCAAACTTAAAGGTAGATTTTTCAAATACCTTTAAGAGTTTATAAGCTGCTTCTTCTATTAATAGACTTGATTTATTGCTTGAAATTTGATTCACAAAGAATAGATGTGATTCTTCGTTTTCTCCTACATCTAAAGATTTTAATTTTTCAAATTCTTTGTTCTTTATGGGAATATTTTCTCCAGCTATTATCATTTCTAAATTTACTGGCCAAGAGATGGCTTCATTTTCAAATAATTTGGTTAGTCTTCTAAAAAAGATTTCGGGATGTATAAATTTATTATTCATTTTATCTGATTATTAATATATATATATATGTCAGCCTGAAAAAGAAAGAAAAAGCAACAATAAATCAGTACTGTCAAAATGAACATTTTCATAAGCTTTTCTAATTTCATCCTGTATCTAATGTATCGAAATACATAAATTCCAAAAAAAAAATTGATAGTTCTATAAACTATCCCGGCCTCTGAGTACTTGATGAAAGGCCTTTCAAACAAGTAGTCACATTGGTAGCCTATAGCACCAACGACAGTTTCGCCTGGCGTACCCCCGAAGGTGGCATAACCATCGAACCTAAGTTCACGCGAAAATTTTTCTGTGAGACCAACCAATCGTAAAGTAGGTTTGTAAGCTACTTTAGCAACATAATACACGTCATGACGCTTTTCTTCTCTTCCGATAATACAATAAAAGTAATGACGGTTCCTGAAAAATTGCTAATCTAATCTTTCTCTCTCTTAGCTTACATAACTTGAATTATTATTAACTTATTTCTGGAGATGAAATGAGGTTTTATTACATTTTTTCTAAAATCTAAGTTTTGATTTCTATCTATTTACTTAAGTTGTTTTTAGTCTTGTATCTTTAGTTTTCTTTTTAACTTAAATAAGAGATACGACAAATTAGTAAAAGGATCGAGAACTAAAGTTAAAAAGAAAACTAAAGATACAAGACTAAAACAACTTAAGTAAATAGATAGAAATCAAAACTTAGATTTTAGAAAAAGTAATAAAACCTCATTTCATCTCCAGAAATAAGTTAATAATAATCAAGTATGTAAGCTAAGAGAGAGAAAGATTAGATTAGCAATTTTTCAGGAACCGTCATTACTTTTATTGTATTATCGGAAGAGAAGAAAAGCGTCATGACGTGTATTATGTTGCTAAAGTAGCTTACAAACCTACTTTACGATTGGTTGGTCTCACAGAAAAATTTTCGCGTGAACTTAGGTTCGATGGTTATGCCACCTTCGGGGGTACGCCAGGCGAAACTGTCGTTGGTGCTATAGGCTACCAATGTGACTACTTGTTCGAAAGGCCTTTCATCAAGTACTCAGAGGCCGGGATAGTTTATAGAAACTATCAATTTTTTTTTGGAATTATGTATTTCGATACATTAGATACAGGATGAAATTTAGAAAAGCTTATGAAAATGTTCATTTTGACAGTACTGATTTATTGTTGCTTTTTCTTTCTTTTTTCAGGCTGACATATATATATTAATAATCAGATAAAATGAATAATAATTTTATACATCCCGAAATCTTTTTTAGAAGACTAACCAAATTATTTGAAAATGAAGCCATCTCTTGGCCAGTAAATTTAGAAATGATAATAGCTGGAGAAAATATTCCCATAAAGAACAAAAATTTGAAAAATTAAAATCTTTAGATGTAGGAGAAAACGAAGAAGCACATCTATTCTTTGTGAATCAAATTTCAAGCAATAAATCAAGTATATTAATAGAAGAAGCAGCTTATAAACTCTTAAAGGTATTCGAAAAATCTACCTTTAAGTTTGAAATAACACTGGAGAATAACCATCATGTTAAAGAAGATATGAAAGAAAATATAAACATACCAAATCTAGAATTAAATCTAAGAAGATTAAAGTGGTGGAAATTAACCTTTAAGAATATCGGAATTAAGAATAAATTTAAACAAAAATGGTTAAATAGAAAAAAGAAGAACATAAGAAATAAGATACCTCATAGGAAGATAGAGAAAAACTATAGACGTTAAGGAAAGAAGAAGAAATAGGTCATCATAAAAATCTCTCGTAAAATTTTTTTTTGTACAGATACATTTTTGAGGGGAGATATGTGAAGTTCAATTTTAATTAAATTGTACTTCTCTGTTCTTTTCTTAAAAATGTATCGTTTTGTATTAATACTTCACTTAAATGTTAAATTTTATTACTTTCTTAAAATTTGTTA
>SEYY01025156.1:0-10000 GCA_009176605.1 Armadillidium nasatum
TATATATATATAATATATATTATATATATATATATATATATAATATATTATATATATGTTCCTCCGGTGGGCAAAGGCAGGGCCTACCAAATTCCACCGGAGTTTGGGAAGGTCTATCATGGTCGATGGTGGCCGACGTGTCCAGACACACGGCGTTTGAAAGTATGCAAGTCAAAGGAAGTTGGGAAAACAGATGAAGGGAGTGTGTTCCAGACTTTACCAGTAGAGTATATGTAAGACTGAGCATAGCGGTTAAGTCTGGGGTCGGAGAGTTGGACAGAGAAAGGATAGAATGTGTAGAAAGGCGTGTCGCACGAGCTCTTCTCAATGGAGGGGTATGCAACGAGAGAGTTCAAAGAGCAGTGTGTGTAATAGCGATAGTAAGAGAGAGGACGCAACAATTCGACGGGAGAAAGAGATTGAAGAGAGAGTTGTTGATGAACGAAATGCCCTTGACTCCACCTTCTCTAAGAGAGCTGTATGTGTGGAACCACCCCAGATGTGCGAAGCATACTCCATACAGGGACGAACAACACCCCTATACAGAGCAAGCAACTGGGGTGGCGTGAAGTAATTCTGAAGGCGCCTCAGAACACCCAACCTCTTAGAAGCTTGTTTAGAAAGAGAAGTAATGTGATCTTTCCAAGAAAGATCACGAGAAAAAGAAACACCAAGAATATTAAGGACAGATGAAGGCTTGAGTTGTGTGTTTTCGAAGAAGATATCATAGTTGTGTGGAAGATTGTGTCGAGTGGAGAGATGGAGGAACTGAGTTTTTGAGGCATTGAAAACAACCATGTTTTCTCTGCCCCAATTTGAAATACGGGAAAGATCAGAGGTTAGTTGTTCCAAGGCTACCCTTCTCGAGTCTATCAACTGCTGTTGGGTGGGACGTTTTTCAAAATGGAAGGAATAATGAAGGGTGGAGTCATCAGCATAGGAGTGGATAGGAGATGAGGTGATGGAGAGAAGGTCATTAATGAAGAATAGAAAAAGTGTTGGTGATAGTACAGAACCCTGAGGAACACCACTATTAATAGATTTAAAGGATGAACGGTGGCCGTCTACAACAGTTGCTATAGAACGACCGGAAAGGAAATTAGCGAGAAGATCACAGAGAGAAGGATAGATACCGAAAGAGGGAAGTTTAGAAATCAAAGCTTTGTGCCAGACTCTATCGAAGGCTTTCGATATGTCCAGCGCGACAGCAAAAGATTCACCGAAATGCCGAATAGCGGAGGACCAAGATTCAGAGAGAAGGGAAAGAAGATCACCTGTAGAGCGTTTCTTACGAAAGCCATACTGGCGATCAGAGATAAGATTAGAAGAATTGAGATGCTTCCAAATCTTCCTGTTAAGGATAGATTCGAAAACTTTAGAGAGAACGGAGGTCAAAGAAATAGGACGGTAGTTGGAGGGTTGAGAGGGGTCCCCCTTCTTCGGCACAGGTTGAATGAGCGCACGTTTCCAGCAAGAAGGGAAGGTAGAAGTAGATAGACAAAGACGAAATAGTTTACCGAGGCAGGGTGCAAGCTCGGAAGCACAAGTTTTGAGAACCACAGGAGGAATACCATCAGGACCGTACGCCTTCTTAGTATTAGTCTCAGAGAGAGCAGAAATGACATCTTTAGAAGAAATTCTAATTTAGCATAAATGAGTTAGAGGGGGTTGAAGGAGGAGGAATAGCTCCGGAATCGTCTAAGGTTGAATTAGAGGCAAAAGTTTGAGCAAAGAGTTCAGCTTTAGAAGAAGGTAAAACAGCAGTTGTGCCGTCGGAAGATATTAAAGGAGGGAAAGAGGAAGAAGCAAAGTTAGAGTTGACATTTTTTGCAAAATGCCAGAAAGAACGTGAAGAAGAGGAACCAGAAAGATTATTGCATTTTTTACGGAGAAAGGAGTTTTTAGTGTTACGAAGGATAGATTTTGCACGATTCCGGGATGAAATATAAGTAGCGTGAGTTTCAGGAGTTTGAAGACGACGTTAATCCCTGAAGGCAGCATCCCTGCGGCGGATAGCACGAGAACAAGCAGAGTTAAACCAAGGTTTATTAGGTTTAGTAGAAGGGAAAGAATATGGAATGTATGCCTCCATGCCAGAGAGAATCACCCCGGTAATGCGTTCTGCACACTCCGAGGGACCCCTCCCACGGAAGCAATAATCATTCCACGGGAAATCAAAGAAGTACGACCGCAAGTCCGACCAGCTTGCGGCACCGAAGTGCCACAAGCGTTTCCTTTCCGTAGAAGGGGGTCTTTCCTGCGGAAGACTTGAGAGATAGGAGAGGATACAGAGATAAGAAGATGATCGGAGGAACCCAGAGGAGGAAAGAGTTTAACAGTATAAGGAGAAGGATTAGAAGTTAGGAAAAGGTCTAGAACGTTGGGTTCATCTCCAAGACGATCAGGGATACGAGTAGGAGCTGCACCAACTGCTCAAGGTCGTTTGGATAGCGAAATGGAAGGCACGTTCACCAGCTGTATCATGAGAACTAGAAGAAAGCCATTGGCGGTGGTGAACATTGAAATCACCTAATATGATGATTTCAGAGAAAGGAGAAGAAGAGAGAGAATGTGCTCTATTTTGGAGTTTAAATAGTCGAAGAATTTAGCATAGTCAGTAGAATTAGGAGATAAATAAACTGAACAAATGAATTTAGTCGTAGAGTGGCAAGAGAGCCTAAGCCATAAGGTGGAAAATTCGGAAGACTCCAAATTAGAGACACGAGAACAAACGACATCGTTGCGCACATATGCACAACAACCGCCTTTGGCTGAAAATTGAGGATAGAGACAGTAGGAGGAAACAGAATAGGGTTTGCTATCAGAGCGCTCAAACATCTGAGTTTCGGTCAAGAATAAGAGGTGAGGTCTAGAAGAAGAGAGGTGATGTTCAACAAAGTGGAAATTAGAGTGCAGACCGCGAATGTTGCAGAAATTAATGAAAAAAATAGACCGTGCATCAGGACAAGCCGGCGGCCGAGTCCTGGTGGCACCAACCCCATCACCGGAGGCACCAACTCCCAAGTGGTGATGGGGGTAAGGGGTGGATGAGGGGCTATTTTTGGAAGCCGCCCCCGTGGCTTCTCCGAGGCTACCGAAGTTGACGCCATTTTATTTTTTTTAATTATTTTTAAGAATGTGTTAGAAAATGTTTTGTATGTAAAGGAGAGCCACTCCGTGTAGAAGAAGTGAGCGCGAAAGGGAGCGAACCATTGGGCACCGGGATGAGATAGGAGTACCTTTAACATCCCGTATACCCAACAGGGGGTAATCTCATCGCTTCGGAGCGCTACTTCCCTCCCCCGTATATATATATATATATATATAAATTATATATATATATATATATATATATATAATATATACAAATATTAGCGTTTTTCGCAATTATTCTGTCTATTTTCTTTTAACAAATGAAGCATTTTAAAAGGTTTAATTTCAAATGATTTTTCTCACCCACACCCCCGAATTTTTTATTTTTTTTTAACTTCAAATTTTTTTTTTGTTCAACCCTTTAATAAAATTTTATCGTAAGAAATTATAAATACTCGGAATGATTTACACGACAAACTTCCATTTCTTAAAAAGAAATTTATTTCCACATTTTTTATAAGTTTTTAAGGTTGAATTTTTTTTTAAGAGGGATTTGTCAATAAGCGCATTAGCATACATTTAAATAAATAGAGTTTAATATTATAATAATAACAAAATCTATACTCTATTACTAGTAACCAATAAAGATAATAATATCGTTAATGTTCATAATTTATAATATTGTACACTTTTGATTACCATATCTATATTAAACTATCAGTATTCATATATATATATATATATATATATATATATATATATATATATATATATATATATATATATAATATATATATATATATATATATATATAATATATATATATATATATATATATATATATATATATATATATATATATATATATATATATATATATATATATATATATATATATATATATATATATATATATATATATATATATATATATATATATATATATATATATATATTATATATATATATATACACTTATTATTTTAAAAAAAATATATGCAAATGTTTTATTGTACCCAATATAATTATATGGTATAATTATACATCTTATTTTGTAATAATTATACTCTTATACAACTTAACACATGTTAATGGTGAGTAAATATATATATATATATATATATATATATATATATATATATATATATATATATATATATATATATATATATATATATATATATATATATATATATGTAGATATGTACGTGTGTGCATACACTAAACTAAAAATGGTTTGTACAATGATAATTGCTATGAAAGAAATCGTAAGGTTATATTACTTTTCAATGGTAGGTGTGATAGTTAAATAATTTATTGGCAAAGTATAGGTTATATAAAGACCTTACGAAGAATTTGTTAAGCAAAATACAACCTTAGAGAATAGAAAGAAAGCCAAAATTAAAAAAAAAAAAACGAGAATAGCAATTATAATTACTACTATCCTAACGCTATTAAATAAAAAAAAGCTCAAAAAAAAAAAAAAAAAAAAAACCTATTTTTTTTTTTTTTTTTTTTTTTTTTTTTTTTTTTTTTTTTTTTTAAAAAAAAAAAAAATGATTGGAAGTAGTAAAAATATCGGATATGCGATAAGGATTTTTACAACGTAGAGAAGCAGTGCAAATTCGCCCTTATTAGCGAAACAAAAGTCGACAATCTTTCTCATTATTTGTCTATTGATTTGAGTCTACCAGGAAAATATCGATTCTTCATTAAAAATGGAATATAAAACATATCCTTGGTGGTTTTTGTGCGCTCTAAGGATTGTCTATGTACTTAATATATTTCGCATTCAAAAATTTTTATAATATATATATATATATATATATATATATATATATATATATATATATATATATATATATATATATATATATATATATATATATATATATATATATATATATATATATATATATATATATATATATATATATATATAGTTTACAATGTCCCATAACATAAACGAATATACTGACGAAGTTCATTAGGCAAGGACATGGATTGTGCGGTAAATAAACAACTCACTGTCCTCCTTTCCACCATTTACCTTCCCAATATGCTAACTCCAAGTGTGTATTTGAAGCCTCATGCCTTACTTTCGATTTTATTCCAAACTTATTAAGGGAGTACGATGAAAATTTTGGATCAAAAGACTGATATACTATGCACATACACTAACAAACGATATATATATATATATAATATATATATATATATATATATATATATATATATATATATATATATATATATATATATATATATATATATATATATATATATATATATATATATATATATAACGATATAATATTTATAATATTATTAAAATTTAATATTTTTCAGATTTCTTTAATTACTAAATAATTTCTTGAAATTAAAAAAAAAAAAAAAATTTATTGTTATTTATTATTATTATTATTATTATTATTATTATTATTATTATTATTATTATTATTATTATTATCATTATTATTACATTTATTAATTTTTCTTCTTTTAATTAATTGAATTTCATTGTTGTGTAATTCAATCTATACTCAAAAACAGATTCTAATATTTCTACTTTTAAAATTACCACTGCTGCTATTATATTCTACTTCTGCTACTGCAACTACTACTATTAATATTATTTCTATCACTACTACTACCAATAATAATTAACTTATAAAAAAATGATAATAATAGATAACAATAACTAAGAGCAGTAAAAGTATTTACTATAATAGTAGTAAAAATAATAATCAAAATAATAATAAAACAAATAATAATTATAATAATAATATAATAATATAATAATAATAATAATAATACTGAAAATAATAAGTGATAATACTAATGTTAAGTTATATATATATATATATATATATATATATATATATATATATATATATATATATATATATATATATATATATATATATATATATATATATATATATTATATATATTATAATAAAATTTTTAATAAATAAATAATAATATAATAATAATAATAATAATAATAATAATAATAATAATAATAATAATAACAAAAACAACAATATTTTCCGAACCGAAAAGCTTTTTTTCTGTTGTGTAATGTCATTCGTCAAATTGTCATGTAATGTTATTTAATAAAACAGATGTTGGAGTTCGCAGCTGCTTTTCCTTCTCTTTAAGCTTATTTTTATCTTCGAATCTCTTAAATAGTGTTAATTTCTCTTCAATATTGACTAATTATGTATTTTACAATTCGGTTTACTTAATCAGCTTCTGTGAGTCTCATTTTATTATTATTATTATTATTATTATTATTATTATTATTATTATTATTATTATTATTATTATTATTATATATTATATTATTATTATTATTATTATTATTATTATTATTATTATTATTATTATTATTATTATTATTATTATTATTATTATTATTATTATTTGTTTTTGTTATAGTTATTGTTATAATTTCTATTATAAATTATTGTTATTTTAAAAATAGAAATTATTTTCCGACTTTCCTAAATAATAATAATTCTACTTCAGAATATTACTACCATTAACTATTGCTACTACTTCAACAAGGAAATAATAATAATAATAATTAATAATAATATAATAATAAATATAAATTAATAATAATAATAATAATAATAATAATAATAATAATAATAATAATAATAATAAATAATAATAATAATAATAATAATAATAATAATAATAATAATAATAATAATAATAATAATAATAATAATAATAATAATAATAATAATAATAATAATAATAATAATAATAATAATAATAATAATAATAATAATAATAAATTTATATAAGTTCATTAATATTGAATGAGGCTATGGTGTGCCTGAGTACTTAAACTAAAGGAGAAGAAAAAAATAATAAAGAAAATAAAGAGAACAGAAATTTGAATATAATGTTCTCTGGCATTTTTTTAGAGCAATATTTGTTAATAAGTCTTGAAGGAACACTTCACAAATTAATATTGATCAATGAATAATTCCTTGATATTTTAATTAATTATAAAATCCACTTTAAATAAAAAGGACTTCTATTCATTGAGAGCAAAAAGAATCCTTATGGTCACTGCAAAGACGAGAGTTTTTCTTTTTACAAAGAGAAGTGGGGCCAAGATCGCTGAAATGGTCAGATGGCTTTTTAGTCTCTCTGAAATCGCAAGAAAAGAAAAAGGGGCGACTGGACAGCCATCAAACCCCAATTAGTTCGAAACAAAACGACTCAAAGTGCTTCTAAATCGTTCCAAATAGTAGTAAAATGGACCACGTCGTTCGTTAATAAGTGGAAGATAGCAAAGAAGCAAAAGACAAAAGACAAGAAAAAACAACAACAACTTTTAGATTAGAGTTTTTCCTTAATAGGCGAATTAGAAGAAGCACCTTGATCCCATAAAGGAAAAGAAATAATACTAATAATAATAATAATAATAATCATAAGGGGAAGTTAAAATTTGGGACACTCCGAAGGGTCACCAAAATGAGGGGAAAGAATTTAAAAGCTTATACATGGTTTTAATCTCATTTAGAGATTTAATTTAATTTAAGGAATGAGGGTCGAGTGTAAATTTTTGTTTTTGTTTTCATTTTTTCTTTTTTTTTTTCTTCTCACGTTTTCAAAATTGTTTTAATCTCTTTTAATAAAGTTTAACTATTTTTTAATTATTAATTTATTAGGATCATATATGCATACACACACATACAATACACACATACATACAAATACACACGCGCGCACACACACACACGCGCGCACACACACACACACACAATATATATATATATATATATATATATATATATATATATATATATATATATATATATATATATATATATATATATATATATATATATATATATAATATATATATATATATATATATATATATATATATATATATATATATATATATATATATATATATATATTTATTAATATATATATATATATTATATTATATTATATATATATATATATTATATATTATATATATATATATATATATATATATATATATATATATATATATATATATATATATATATATATAATATATATATATATATATATATATATATATATATATATATATATATAATATATATATATATAAATGAGTGAACATTGTTTATTTTTGCAGACTTTGTTTAAACAGTCATAATACTTTCTTCGAATAGTAAAAATGATTTATTTTCTCTGAAGGCTCTATTTATTAATTCACAAGAACGAGGTATTGAATTTTAAAGACTCACACCTTCCGCACAATTCCATCAACTTGTTATTTATTGTATTATTTGCAAAGAGATGTTTGCTCAACAATCTATTTTTTTTAATTAACTTCACTGGATTTTAATTGCACTTAACACTTACTAAGTGTTTATATATATATATATATATATATATATATATATATATATATATATATATATATATATATATATATATATATATATAATATATATATATATATATATATATATATATAATATATATATATATATATATATATATATATATATATATATATATATATATATATATATATATATATATATATATATATATATATATATATATATATATATATAATATATATATATATATATATATATATATATATATATATATATATATATATAATATATATATATATATATATATATATATATATATATATATATATATATATATATATATATATATATATATATATATATATATATATAATATATATATATATATATATATATATATATATATATATATATATATATATATATATATATATATATATATATATTATATATATAATATATATATATATATATATATATATATATATATATATATATATATATATATATATATATATATATATATATATATATATATATATATATATATATATATATATATATATATATATATATATATATATGACTAATAGTTGGTACATTTGAATAAACATTTGATGATTAAACTAAGAGTATATTTAATAAACTTTACTCAGGAAATGACGTAAATCTTATGTTGGGTTTAATATTTATTATTCTAAATATATAAATAAATAACAATCATTCTTATATGCATAAATAAAAGTTATATCTCTAGAACAAGAGAGTAATACCCTTTCATTTGGGCATAGCGATAAAACTGTTTCCAGTAAAGAGGCTATTAAAAGGCTATCTATCATAGATATTAACATTAAATACTTCTTCTTGTATTTGAAATCTCTCTCAGGTAATTTTCGCTACTATATTAAGTGTAATAAAATGAAGTCTTTGGGAGAATAATAAATAATCAATAATAAATTTTCAACGAAGACTTATAAATCTGAGGAGATAACAAAACAAATTTATAATTTAATAAACTATATCATTTTCTATTATACAGGTTACGTTACTGTTATAAACATTTTATATTTAGTATCTGAGCAAATTACAAATATCTTCTTAAGAACATTATTTACCAATATGAAATCCTAGTATTATATATTGTGATATTTCTAAAGGACTGTATGGTTTTGATTAGTGTAAATTCAAAATGGGCTCTATAGTTGTTCTAAGAATGTTGATAGAGGTCAAATGAAACCATTACTTGAGTTTTGTGAACTATGAAGAAGATTTCAACAAAAGATTACACCAGAACCTGAAAAAGAGGCTAGAGAATTTGGAAACAGATAAAGAATTCTGAGTAATGAAAGTTGTTTTTGAGAATGAAGGAAGCTATTGAAATAAATGATGATTTATTTGAATTGGTGTGTATTTATATTTAAAGAATACAGAAGATCAAATATATTAATAATTTTAGGTATGTTGATGATACTGTATTTAAGAAAAACCTAAAACAATAACTAAGTCAGAGAGAAAAGGGAGGCCTCAAA
>SEYY01025156.1:12500-17884 GCA_009176605.1 Armadillidium nasatum
ATAAAAATGCTTTTAAAATATAAATATATCAAAAAAAAGAAGAAAAAAAAAGTTAGAGAAAATAGTACGTTATGAACAGGTTTCCAAGCTGTAATTAACTACAAGTAATTATACACTTATCACTTTTTTTATTATTATTATTTTTTTTTATTATTATCATTTTTTTCCATTTTGGTAAGAGAAGCCTGACATGATATTCGAATCTAATATTCTGTCGAGGGACCAAATATAAATAGAAATTTAAATATAATACCATATAAATAGCAGTAAAGATAGAACTTCTGAGGGAAAAAATGGCATGTCGGTCATTGATTAACAATTGCAAATTTAGGTCGACCAGGAGGACTTCACGCTCTTTCGTGAGGCCATTTTCTGAAATGTTGCAAATACAGCCTCATTCCTGACCCCACTTTTGGAATATCAACCCTCACACGGAGGGTGTATCCCCCTTAGTGGGGTGGTGGGGGTAACATATCCAGAGCATCACATTTTTTCATCCTCTTTAATGACCACTTTTGAGATTGGTTTCAATCCCGTCAGTAGGAATATACACCCTCTCCCTCCCTTCTCCTACCACCCTCCTCCCCTTTAGGGGTTCGTGGTGTAGCCACAACTCCCATTTTTCAGCCTTTTTCCTGGCCTCTTTCTGAGGGTTCAACCCCACCTCGGAAAGGTATGCTTAACACTTTACTACTTTTTCCTCTCTCTCACCCCTTTAATGTGGGTGGTGGAGTATCCCAGTACCCCATTTTTCCCAATCTCTTTCATAAATTTACTTTATCAACGCCTAACTCTATACAAAGAACACTACAAAACATTAAGCAAAGGTTGGGAAGCTCAAAAGTAAAGGTATGTGAGTGTATGTATGTGCATATATATGTATTTGAGAGTATATCTCTGTGTATGTGTGAATAAGATGGTTTGGTATTGTATATATATGCATACATGTACTTTAATGTATTGCGTTAAAAAAATTTAAGAAAATATGAGTAGAAAAGGAAAATAAAGAATTATTTTAGTTACGATTTTGTGATGAAAACGGGTGTTAATATAGAAAATGTTAAGTAAAATGGAATAATAATATATGCAATGGAATAATAATATATGCACAGTGAAATAAAAAAAGGGACGCAAAGAATGTAAGGGGGTTTAAAATGAAATAAATAAATATTGGGCAAAATGAAATTTTATAAATTTGCAAAATTGATGTACATTACATAAAAGGATAATTTTACTCTTACATTAGAAAGTTCTCGTAACCTAGTGGTAACGTCAATGATTTTTATTTATGAGGATCAGCGTTCGAATCTTTTTCAGGCCAAATTTGAAATCCCGTTTTATGGTGAATATTTACGTTAGAAATGATATTAGCAGCTGGGATTAGTCATTTGTGATTATCGAATATGTATTTGAGCTTTAGGCTATAGGTGACTGTGATAAATGTGATAAAAGTGATGTATGTGATGATCTCCATAGCAAAAAGGGATGGCTTTGTGCCTCCAAAAACTTAAAGACGGAAGGGACTGTTTCTTCACGCACCTCCGTTCCGTTCACATCAAGGAAATCCGCCAGGAAGGAGCATGGGTAGGGCTGTATATATATATATATATATATATATATATATATATATATATAATATATATATATATATATATATATATATATATATATATATATATATATATATATATATATATATATATTATATATATATATATATATATATATAATATAATTATTAAATAAATTAGCATTGCATTCAACCTTCAAAAATCATCTGCAAATTTGACAGTTTTAATCAGTTCATTTTTGTTATTATTATTATTATTATTATTATTATTATTATTATTATTATTATTATTTTATTATTATTATTCATTATTATTCTTATTATTATTATTATTATTATTATTATTATTATTATTATTTATAATTATTATTATTATTATTATTATTATTATTATTATTATTATTATTATTATTATTATTATTATTATTATTATTATTATTTTATTTTATTATTATTATTATTATTATTATTATTATTATTATTATTATTATTATTATTATTATTATTATTATTATTATTATTATTATTATTATTATTATTATTATTATTATTATTATTATTATTATTTATTATTATTATTATTTATTATTATTATTATTATTATTATTTATTATTATTATTATTATTTATTATTATATTATTATTATTATTATTATTATTATTATTATTATTATTTATTATTATTATTATTATTATTATTATATTATTATTATTATTTAATTGTAATTGTAATTGTAATTGTAATTGTAATTGTATTATTATTATTATTATTATTATTATTATTATTATTATTATTATTATTATTATTATTATTATTATTATTATTATTATTATTATTATTATTATATTATATTATTATATTAATTATTAATTATTATATATTATTATTATTATTATTATTATTATTATCATTTTTTATTATTGTTATTATTATTAGTAATAATAATATTACCACAGCTACAATGACTTACAATTTATTAATAAAATATCATTAATAGCATTAGTCTTCATAATAATTATAATAAAAAGAAATTTATGACAGAAGCAATTAGAAGTACCGTTTTGAAAAAAAAAAAAAAAAAACACTTTCTCAATTGTAATTAACAGGAAGAAATAAAAAGGAGCAATTCCATTACTGCTTCTTATTACATAACAAATCTCTGCAAAGCAAATGCTAAAATTTAATCCAAACAAGTTTTGTTGATGAATAATGGCAGAGACGTCATAAGAGGTACTTATTACCATGTTAATTGCTTACTAATTTCTAGTTTACTTTTACTACTGTTAGAATAATTATATAGGTCATATATATATATATATATATATATATATATATATATATATATATATATATATATATATATATATATATATATATATATATATATATATATATATATATATATATATATATGTGTGTGTGTGTGTGTGGATGAAGATGCGCAAAATTAAGAAGTTGGATATGCTGGGGTTGACGGTAACAAAGCTTAATTAAGGGTAAGGGAGAGGTCGATTTTAGTAATTTTAAAAAGGTTTATTCAGGTGTTGGAAAGAGAGTGAGGGTTAGGGAAGGGGTGACGATAAAGCTGAGTCAAAGATAGTGGGAATGTATCAAAAAGTGTGAAAGAATATCGTCAAGAATTAAAGAATTATATTGGTGAAGTTGAGGTTTAGTAGAGAAGAATGAGTGTTTGTATGTGGTTAGTCGCCGGTGAATGGAGCGAGGAAGGAAGATAGAAGAGTGCTTTCGGAGAACTTGAAAATCTGCTTAAGTGATCTGAGGCAGGTTTAAATGTATGCTTATTAGGATATTTAATTGTGAGAATTGGTGTGGACAAGGAATGAGGGATAGTGGGTCCGTCTGGGGTGGTGGATAGACATTTAAATGAGTAGAATTTTGTAGAAGAATATATGCATTGCGAATAGAGATGAATAATATGGAATACATGTTATGATAAAAAGTTGAAACACAAGCTGACATGGGTTAGGGGAATAAATGGTAAAGGGAGTTTATTAAGACTAAATATGTGGTACGAAAAGGATAAAAGACAGATTACTAAATGTGAATATGCTTAGGGGGACTGCTAGAGGGATTTCAGACCATTATTTGGTGCTAGCAAAAATTAAAGGGGGGGCTGGAAGGAGTCTTGGAGTGTGAGGGAGGAGTGGAGATTGAGTGAGATTGGAGTAGGAGGGAGTGGGGAAACAATTTAGAAGAGAGCTAAATTTAAGATGGGAAGAGGTGAGAGAGAGAGCGCGGGGTTGGGGAGAGGAAGATGAGTGAAAAAGTTTAAGTGAGACACTAGTAGAATGGGCAAAGAATGTGTGTGGGGTGAGGAGGGTGGGAGAGAAGTGCAAAAGAAAGGGAAGTGAATGGTGGTGAGAGGATTTGAATATGGCAGTAATGGAAAAAAAGAGGCTTTTGAATAATATCTGGGTACAAAAAGGGTAGAGGAAAGGAAGGCTTATAAGGAAAAAAAGAGGATAACCAAAAGGGAAGTAAGGAGGGCGAATGAAAGAGCAGATGAAAAATGGGGTAATAAGACAGTGGAAGGATTTAGAGAAATAAGTAAGGCGTTTTGGAGGGAGGTGAATAAAGGGAATAGACGGAGAAATAGACAGGTAGAAAGTGAAGTTTGGGCAAGATGGATGGAGTACTATAGTACACTGATGAATGTGAAGAAGGTGATGAAGGAGGCTGAAGCGGTGGAGAGGGAAAGGAGAGGGATAGTAGGAGAAGATGAGGGAAAATTTCGGTAGAATAAATAGTCAAAGCATTGAGGAAAGTGAAAAGGGGAAAATTAGCTGGTTTGGATGGAATAAGTGGATAGATGTTGAAGGAAGGTAGGGGAGAGTGTGGTAGAATGGTTGGCAAGATTGTTTAATTTATATTGGGTAATGCACAAACATTCACACGCACATACAAACTTATAAACAAATGCATACAGACTTACTACGGCTCACTATCACACAAATATTTTTGTATTCTGTTTATAAATTAATTATTATTGCTCTTCTCTCTCTTCCTTATTATTATTATTATTATTATTATTATTATTATTATTATTATTATTATTATTATTATTATTATTATTATTATTATTTTTCTTCTCACAATCTCACAATTATTCTCACAGTTTCGCAATTCTCAAAGGACGAATTTGGGCTCAAAGGGCGAATTCGTCTTCCCAGAAGCCCATTTCAGTTTAGTATCAAAACATGTAAAGTACACGATATTTCTATATGTAAATTTGTGACTGAAAAAATAAATAAACATTAAAGATAAAGAGTAAATAATCGTAATAGTAGCAGTAGTAGTATTTCATACCCTAAGCCCTCTAGATAATTTACTTCATTAATTTCAGGATATTAGTCACTATAGTAGCAGCACTACACATCCTATGCCCTCTGACCAATTTACTTTATCAGCACGATGCAAGCTATAGTATCAGTAGTCGTAACAGTATTTACTTAAAACATCAATGTGATTACCATAGCACATTGTCATGCTTCTTCTTGTAATCATTATTATTCACATACACACACATACATGCTCATCAATAAGTACACGATAGTTATGCATTCACAAATACATTAACCTTGATAAGGATTTACTCTCTCTCTCTCTCTTTCTCCCTCAAACACAAACAAACGCAATAATACATCCCAATAAGCTCATTTACTCTACAGGATCAGGCATCTTAGCTATCGATGAAGACATTAAACATAAATATTACTTAAAAATTATAAAAATTATAAAAATAAAAATTACAAGTGCCGAAATGGAACGATCCGAGAGAAAACTTGATAAGAG
>SEYY01025157.1:10000-15000 GCA_009176605.1 Armadillidium nasatum
TTTATTTTTTGGCGGAAATCTATTGTTAGTTTTTAATTAATTAATATATATATATATATATATATATATATATATATATATATATATATATATATATATATATATATATATATATATATATATATATATATATATATATATATATATATATATATATATATATATATATATATATATATATATATATATATATATATATATATATATATGTGGTGTTCCTCAGGGGTCTGTCCTATCCCAAACCCTTTTTCTACTATTCATAAATGACCTCTCTATTATTTCACCTATCTCTAAATTCTTCGACTATCTAAACTCCAAAATAGAGAACATTTTCTCTTCTTCTCCTCTCTCTGAAATCATCATATTAGATGATTTCAATGTTCTCCAACACCAATTGCTTTCTTATAGCTCTCATGATACAGCAGGTGAACGTACCTTCCATTTCGCTATCCAAAACTACCTTGAACAATTGGTGCAGCTCTCTACACGTATCTCTGATCGTCTTGGAGATGAACCCAACATTCTAGACATTTTTCTAACTTTCAATCTTTCTCCTTATATTGTTACACTCTATCCTCCTCTGGGTTCTTACGATTATCTAATTATCTCTGTCTCTTCTTCTATTTTATCAAGTCTTCCGCAAGAAAAACACCATCCTAGTGCGAGGTAACGTATGTGGAATTTCGGAGCCGCAAGATGATCCTATTTCCAAGACTATTTCAGTTTTTCATTAATTAACGATCTTCTCTCTATTACTTCATCACCTATCAACTGCTATGCTGGTGACTCCACCATTCATTACTCCTTTCAATTACAATGACGTCCCACCTAGCAACAGTTAATTGACTCTAAAATTGTGGACTTGGAGCAACTGACTTCTGACGTTCTCGTATTTCATATTGGGGCAGAGAAAATATGATTGTTTTCAGTGCCTCAAAAACTCAGTTCCTCTATCTCACTACTCTACACAACTTTCCATGCAACTCTAACATCTTCGAAAACACACAACTCAAACCTTAATATATCCTTAAAATTCTCGGAGTTTCTTTTTCTTGTGATCTTTCTTGGAAGGATCACATTACTTCTCTTTCTAAACAAACCTCTAAGAGGTTGGTTGTTCTGAGGCACCCTCAGAAATTCTTCAGGCCACCGCAGTTGCTTTCTCTTTATAGGGGTGTTGTTCTCCCCTGTATGGAGTACGCATCACCTATCTGGGGTAGTTCCCCTCATACAGCTCTCTTTGACAAGGTGGATTCTAGGGTTTTTCCTTATCAACTCTCCCGCTCTCACTAATTCTTTCCAATCTATTTTATGCCCTTCGAATTGTTGCGTCAGTCTCTCTATATTATTTCTCTTACAATGGACACTGCTCTTCTGAACTCTCTCGTCGTATACCTCCTTCAATGAGAAGTGCTCGTTCGACACGACTTTCTACACAGCGTCATCCTTCCAATGTCCAACTTTGTGACCCTAGCTAGACTTAACAGCTATGCTCAATCTTTCATGTACTCTACTGGTAAAGTCAAGAACACACTCCATTTATGTTTTCCCAATTTCCATTGATTTGCATACTTTCAAGGGTCATGTATCGGGACATGTCGGCGCTTAACGATCGGGTTCCGTGATTGCCCCAACTCTTTTGGAAGTTGGTAGGCCTCTGGCCTTTGACTATCGGCGGAGACAAAAACAAAAATTTAAACAAATATATATATATATATATATATATATATATATATATATATATATATATATATATATATATATAATATATATATATATATATATATATATATATATATATAAAATACAGTAATAAAATGTTACGTTGTAAGAAAAGACATTATTCACAGACGAACCAATTTGAAAATTCATTATTTTTGTATAAATGTTACGTTGTAAGAAAAGACATTATTCACAGACGAACCAATTTGAAAATTCATTATTTTTGTATAAATGTTTTAGTTTGCAATGCAAATTACTGATTCATGTATAAGGCTTTAGTTTCCCTTCAGAACAAAAAGTTGAGAGAATAGAAGCCTCTTCAGATATTTCTTAAGGTATTCATTTGTTCTGAATCTTAAAACTTTGTAAATCATTTATGAAAGAACTTTTCATCTGTTGTATGTTGACATACTAGTTATGCCGAGAAAAAGAAAGAAAGTGGTTGGACGAATACGTACAATATGGAGTCACATGTATAACGGGACGCGATGGGAGTCAGCATCCTTAATGCATGATTTGCAATGCCAAGTTGAGCAATTCTAGTCTAGCACCAGCAAAACTAAGGAAATACTTTCTACAGCTACATGGAGATGGGAAATACAAGAACACAATTCACACTGAATTCAAGGTAAAGAGAGCCAGATTCGGTTAAAAGGGTACTCTGCCTGTTCTCTCCTTTGTACCCATCGATAATCCGATCCTCACCCCATCGCACGAAATTGGGTACTGATCGCAAAGAAGAGAAAATTATACTCCATTGGTGAAACACTCGTAAAACCACCTGCAATCAAGAGGGCGAACATCGTACTGGGAAAAGCTGTTGAAAATAAGTTATCCCAAATTCCTCTTTCAAATGATAACATCAGCAGCAGAATAGATGACATGAGCGATGACATCTTGGCTCGTGTGGTTGCAGATCTGATGTCAAGCCCAGCATAATGCAGCCTCCAACTTGAAGAGACCATCAACGTTTCCAATCTAATCCAACTTGTTGTATTCATGCGCTATGCGAAACACGACATGTAAATGGAAGAGTTTTTATTTTGTAAGCCTCTTACAACAACTAAGGCAGCCGACGTGAAGAAACTTATGAATGGCTTTTTCAGAGACAACTATCTTTCGTGGGATATCTTTTCTGCAGTTTATTCGGAAGGAACTCCAGTTGTGCTGGGACGAAACTCTTGTTTTGGTGTGTTGGTGAAAGGCGATGCACCGTACATCATTGTTACGCACTGTGTTCTACACACGAATGCGTTGGTAAAAAAAACTTTGCCTCCGAAATTGGCAGAAGAATTAAAAATTGTTGTGGAATGTATAAACTATTGCGAAATAGGGCTCTGAGGCACCGCATTTTCAAAGAGCTGAGTAATGAAATGGTCTTTGAATTTGTAGCACTTCTGTACCATTCTAACGTTCGGTGGTTATCCCTGGCAAAGGTGCTGAATCGTGTTTTTGCCATGCAATGGAATTAGCCCTGTGTTTTGTGAGAGAAACAACATTGTCATGTAGATTGCCTCGAAAATTCTGAGTTCCTTCCCATTTTGGCATACATGACCGATATCTTCGATGTTTTGAAGCAGCTTCAATCTTATCACGAAGCTGTTCCAGAGTTGACACTTTGATAGAGTACACAATGTCCTTAATATATCTCCACTCTATTCAAGTATCGACTCTGGAACAGCTTCGTGAGAGGATTAGAGCTACTATTGAGACAGTTACCCCACAGATGTTACAGGTTACCTGGAGAGAAATCGAGTATCGATTAGACATCCTCCGTACCACTCGTGATGCACATGTAGAAATGGTGTGATTGCACAAATAAAACTTCAAAACTATGTGTATCCATTGTTGTATCACTCTTCCTAATGCATCAAATATATGTAGTATTACAGACAGTTCAAATTAGTGCGTTTCGTCTCAGACATATTTATGTACAGCATTTTTTTTTTTTTTTAACCTGGGGGTCGTGATCAAATATACGTGGGATCGTAGTGAGTCACAAAAAATAAAACACTTAAAGTACAAAATTTTGAAAAAAATATCTTTCATAATCTTTGTTTACATTAAAGTGTAAATAAAGTTTGAACAGTAAGAAATTCGCATTTTTTAAATGTTTTCGAATGAATATTAAAAAGCAGAGTAAAACTATTGTTTTCATAAAATTGTCATGAATATTTTAAGTTCATTACTCAACCATATGATAAATATTTCAAACAACAATTTTGAATTTAATTCCTGCTATGCATGGCATTTATTAATCAGCCGTACGATAAATATCGTAATCTGCACTTTTGATCTTGACATCTGCCAGGTGTAAGAGGTAATTAGGAAGTCACTAATTTTGAAGGGTCGCGAGACTTAAAAGGTTGAGAAACGCTGTATATATATATATATATATATATATATATATATATATATATATATATATATATATATATATATATATATATATATATATATATATATATATATATATATATATACGTTGAGAGAAAGAGACGAAGATGGATAAAAGACATAAAATTATAAAGATTAAACATATACTGAATAAAAAACTTCTAGAAAAATAATGTTTATGAATGCAAATTTAACCTCTCTCTCTCTCTCTCTCTCTCTCTCTCTCTCTCTCTCTCTCTGTCTCTCTCTCTCTCTCTCTCTCTCTCTCTCTCTCTCTCTCTCTCTCTCTCTCTCTCTCTCCATTTCTTCCCTTCTGAACTCAATTTCCTATTAATTTTGATGAAAATATTCAGTAGCTTTTCTTTCGAACTCTGAAAGCATACACCAGTGTGGAGCAATATGAAAAAATTAAGTGTTCGTTTCCATTCCCAAAAAACTTATTAAATATAATAAACTTTGACCTTCCTGAATATTTGCAGATTTGATCCTAACAAATTTGCTTTTATTAAAGAATGTAATCGCCCACCAGAGCCTAAATAAGAAAATTGCATTGTGGTGAGTGTATTGCGTACTGTTTATATATTATATATATATATATATATATATATATATATATATATATATATATATATATATATATATATATATATATATATATATATATATATATATATATATATATATATATATATATATATATATATATATATATATATATATATATATTATATATATATATATATATATATATATATATATATATATATATATATATATATATATATTATATATATATATATATATATATATATATATATATATATATATATAATATATATATATATATATATATATATATATATATATATATATATATATAT
>SEYY01025157.1:20000-30000 GCA_009176605.1 Armadillidium nasatum
TCACGGTTTTTCTTTATTGTCTTTTCTTTCTTTCCATTTCATTAATTAATATTTCCTCTTATCAGTTATGTATTTCTCCTCCTTCATTTCCCCTTTCGAATTAAGAATTCTTTTATATTAACTGTTCATTTATACTGTTTAGAATATTAAAATAAAATGAGAGAATTTTTCTCCCTTGTTTTAAAGACTTTTCTTATCTTTTACAGAGAGTTGGAAAAAACCTTTTTGGATATTCATTTTTTGTTTTATTTTTTTTAATTTTTTTATAACGTTTTAAAAAATCAGTTCATCTCATTTTCTGTACTTTTCTTCTTTTTCTTCTTCTTTTTTCTTTATTTTTCATTTTCATCTCTATTTTTCTTTATATTTCTTTTTCTTTTTCTTTCTTTTCTCTTTTTCTTTTTGTTCTTCTCTTTATTTCCTTTTTTATATTTTTTTTCTCTTTTTTTTATTTTTTTCTTTCTTTTTTTTATTTTTTTCTTAAATTTTTCTTTTCGTTTTCTTTTTCATCCTTTCAATTTCTATTCATTATCATCTTCTTCTTCAACTTCTTGTTTTTCGCTTACCTCGTTTTTTAAATTTTGGAATTAAAAATGAGCAGAGAATTTTTAGTTCACTGTATATTGATAAGACTAGAGGGCTTTTGGAGTTTTTTTTAAAGACACAAATAAACATCTATCTTTCATCTTACGTCCTACCCAATTAATTTTTAACATTTTTTACAATTTGCTATTTTAAATAAAAATCTACATATATAGACCATATATATATATATATATATATATATATATATATATATATATATATATATATATATATATATATATATATATTATATATATATATATATATATATATATATATATAATATATATATATTATATATATATATATTATATATATATATATATATATATATATATATATATATATTATATATATATATATATATATATATATATATATATATATATATATATATAACCCTACTCTGTCTCCTCATTCTGTATCTATCCTCAATTTTCACCAAAAGGTGGTTGTTGTCCGTACGTGCGCAATGATGTTGTTTGTTCTCGTATCTCTAATGTGGAGTCTTCCGAATTTTTTACCTTGTGGCTTAAGCTCTCTTAAATTCATTTGTTTTGTTCTTTTATCAACTAATTCTACTGAATATCCTAAATTCTTCGATCATCTAAACTCTAAAATAGAACAGATTCTCTCTTCTTCTCCTTTCTCTGAAAACATCATATCAGGTGATTTCGCAATGTTCACTACAGCCAATGGCTTTCTACTAGCTCTCATGATACAGCCCGTGGACGCACCTTCCATTTCGCTATCCAAAACGACCATGAGGAGTTGGGACAGCTTTTTATTCGTATCCCTGATCGTCTTGGATATGAACCCAATATTCTAGACCTTTTCTAACTTTTAATCCTTCTCCTTTTACTGTTAAACTTTATCCACCTTAGGGTTCCTCAGATCACCTTCTTATCTCTGTATCCTCTTCCCATTTTGCAAGTCTTCTGCAAGAATAACCCCTTCCTAGTGCGATAAAAGGCTTGCGACTTTTCGATACAAGAAGCTGGTGGGACTTGCTGTCGTATTTCTTTAATTTTTCATGAAATGATTATCACTGGCATGGAGGTGTACATTTCAAATTCTTTCCCTTCTACTAAGCCTTAAAAACTATTCAACGCACGGATGCTTTCTTCAGGGATTACCGTCGTCTTCAAACTCCAGAAATTTCTGCAACATATTTCATCCCGGAATCATGCAAAATCTATCCTCCGCAACACCAAAAACTCTTTCCTCAATAGAAAATGCAATAATCTTTCTGGTTCATCTTCACGCCCTTTCTGGCATTTTGCAAAAAATGCTATTTCTAGCTTTGCTTCTTCCTCTTTCCAGCATCTAGTTCCTTAATTTTACCTTCTAAAGGCTGAACTTTTCGCTCAAATATTTGCCTCTAATTCAACCTTAGACGATTCTGGAGCTATTTCTCCCTTTTCTCATTTATTTTTCTACAACTCATTTATGCCTAAAATTGTAATTTCTTCTAAAGGTGTCATTTCTGCTCTCTCTAAGTTTAACACTAAGAAGTCGTACGATCCAGATGGAGCAGAGAAATCATGCCTCAAAAACTCAGTTCCTCCATCTCACTACTCGATACAACTTTCCACACAACTATAAGATATTCGAAAACACATCTCAAGCGAACATCTGTCCTTAATATTCTCGGTGTTTCTTTCTCTGGTGATATTTCTTGAAAGAATCACATTCCATCTCTTTCTAAACAAACTTCTAAAAGGTTGGGTTTTCTGAGGTGAATTCAAGGTGGATTCTACTTCTTTTCGTCTTAACAGCTCTCTAGCTCTGACTAATTCTCTCAAATCTCTTTCTGTCCGTCAAGCAGTTGCGTCACTCTCTCTATACTATAGCTTTTTCAATGAACACTATTCTTCTGAACTCCCGTTGCATACCATCTCCACTGAGATGGGCTCGTGCGACACGCCTTTCTACACAGTTACATCCTTTTTCTGTCCAACTCTTTGACCTCAGGCTTAGCTGCTATACTCAATCTTCTATGTCTTCGACTGGTAAAGTCTGGAGCACACTCCTTTTATTTGTTTTCCCAACTTCCTTTGACTTGCACACTTTCAAGCTCGTGTATCGGAACATGTTGGCGTTTAGCGTTTTTTAAGTTCCAACTCTGGATAAAATTAGTAGGCCACTGGATTTTACCTTCCAGAAGATATATATATATATATATATATATATATATATATATATATATATATATATATATATATATATATATATATATATATATATATATATATATATTTTATGTCTCCTCTGGTGGGCAAAGGCCAAAGGCCAAAGGCCTACCATAATCCACCAGAGTTGGGGAGTATTCGAAATCGGGTCGCTAAAGGCCGACGTGACCCGATACACGGCGCTTAAAAGTGTACAAGTCAAAGGAAGTTGGGAAAACAGATGAAGGGAGTGTGTTCCAGACTTTACCAGTAGAGTACATGTAAGATTGAGCATAGCGGTTAAGTCTGGGGTCGGAGAGTTGGACAGAGAAAGGATGAGACTGTGTAGAAAGTCGTGTCGCACGGGCCCTTCTCAACGGAGTAGGTATGCGACGTGAGAGTTCAGAAGAGTAATGTCCGTTGTAATAGCGATGGTGACGCAACAATTCGACGGGAAGAAAGAGATTGGAGAGATTTAGTAAGAGCGGGAGAGTTGATAAGACGAAAAGCCCTAGACTCCACCTTTTCAAGAAGAGCTGTATGTGTGGAACCACCCCAGATATGCGAGGCGTACTCCATACAGGGGCGAACAACACCTCTATACAGAGCAAGCAACTGGGGTCGCGTAAAAAAATTACGAAGGCGCCTCAGAACACCCAACCTCTTAGAAGCTTGTTTAGAGAGAGAAGTAATGTGATCTTTCCAAGAAAGATCACGAGAAAAAGAAACACTGAGAATATTGAGAATAGATGAAGGTTTGAGTTGAGTGTTTTCGAAGAAGATGTCATAGTTGTGTGGAAAATTGTGTCGAGTAGAAAGATGGAGGAATTGAGTTTTTGAGGCATTGAAAACGACCATGTTTTCTCTGTCCCAATTTGAAATACGAGAAAGATCAGAGGTCAGTTGATCCAAGGCCATCCTTCTTGAATCTATCAACTGCTGTTGGGAGGGACGTCTTTCAAATTGAAAGGAGTAATGAAAGGTGGAGTCATCGGCACAGGAATGTATTGGAGATGAAATAATTGAGAGAAGATCATTGATGAAAATTAGAAAAAGAGTTGGGGATAGGACAGATCCTTGAGGAACACCACTATTTATAGATTTATAGGATGAACGGTGGCCGTCTACAAAAGCTGCTATAGAACGGCCGGAAAGGAAATTAGAGAGAAGGTCACAGAGAGAAGGATAGATTCCGAAAGAGGGAAGTTTGGAAATCAAAGCTTTGTGCCAGACTCTATCGAAGACTCACCGAAACCCCGGAGAGCGGAGGACCAAGAGTCAGAAAGTATGGAAAGAAGATCACCAGTAGAACGTTCTTTACGAAAACCATACTGGCGATCAGAGATAAGATTATAAGAATTGAGATGTTTCCAAATCTTCCTGTTGAGGATAGATTCGAAAACTTTAGAAAGAACGGAGGTTAAAGAAATTGGACGATAGTTAGAGGGTTGAGAAGGGTCCCCCTTCTTCGGCACAGGCTGAATGAGCGCACGTTTCCAGCAAGAAGGGAAGGTCAAAGTAGAAAGGCAAAGATGAAATAGTTTACCAAGGCAAGGTGCAAGCTCGGAAGCACAAGTTTTGAGAACAGCAGGAGGAATACCATCAGGACCATACGCCTTCTTAGTGTTAAGCTCAGAGAGAGTAGAAATGACATCTTTAGAAGAAATTATAATATTTGGCATAAATGAGTTGGAGGGGGTTGAAGGAGGAGGAACAGCTCCGGAATCGTCTAAGGTAGAATTGGAAGCAAAAGTTTGAGCGAAGAGTTCAGCTTTAGTAGAAGGTAAAATGGCAGTTGAACCATCAGAAGAAACTAGAGGAGGGAAAGAGGAAGAAGCAAAGTTAGAGTTGACATTTTTTTTGCAAAATGCCAGAAAGGGCGAGAGGTAGAGGAACCAGAAAGATTATTGCATTTGCGAAGGAGAAAAGAGTTTTTGGTATCTCGAAGAATAGATTTTGCACGATTCCGGGATGAAATATAAGGGTTTCAAGGGTTTGAAGACGACGGTAATCTCTGAAGGCAGCGTCCCTGCGGCGGATAGAACGAGAACAAGTAGAGTTAAACCAAGATTTGTTAGGTTTAGTAGAAGGGAAAGAATATGGAATGTACGCCTCCATGCCAGAGAGAATCACCTCGGTTATGCGCTCAGCACACTCCGAGGAATCCCTCCCACGAAAACAATAATCATTCCATGGGAAATCAGAGAAGTACAACCGCAAGTCAGACCAGCTAGCAGCACCGAAGTGCCACAAACGTCTCCTCGCCGAAGGCGGGGGTCGTTGTTGCGGAAGACCTGAAGAGACAGAACAAGATACGGAGATAAGAAGGTGATCGGATGAACCCAGAGGAGGAAAGAGTTTAACAGTATAAGGAGAAGGATTAGAAGTAAGGAAAAGATCAAGTATGTTGGGTTCATCACCAAGGCGATCAGGGATACGGGTAGGGAGTTGCACCAACTGCTCAAGGTTGTTCTGGATAGAAAAGTTGAAGGCGAGTTCACCGGCTGTTCATGAGAACTAGATGAAAGCCATTGGCGGTGGTGAACATTGAAATCACCTAAAATGATGATTTCAGAGAAAGGAGAAGAAGATAGAATGTGCTCTATTTTGGAGTTTAAATTGTCGAAGAATTTTTTATAGTCAGTGGAATTAGGAGATAAATAAACAGAACAAATAAATTTAGTAGTAGAATTGCAAGAGAGCTTAAGCCATAAGTTAGAAAATTCAGGAGACTCCAAATTAGAGACACGAGAGCAAATAACATCGTTGCGCACATATGCGCAACAACCGCCTTTGGCTGAAAATTGAGGATAGAGACAGTAGGAGGTAACAGAATAAGGTTTGCTGTCAGCACACTCAAGCAACTGAGTTTCGGTTAGAAACAGGAGAATGAGGTTTAGAAGAAGAGAGATGGTGTTCGACAAAGGGGAAATTAGAAATATATATATATATATATATATATATATATATATATATATATATATATATATATATATATATATATTATATATATTATATATATATATATATATATATATATATAGTAGTAGTACTTTTGTTGGTCAAAATAACATGTCGACCTTTGATTTGCAATGACAAATATAGCTTGACCAGACCGGCCTCAAGCTCTTTCGTGAGACCATTTTCTGCCTTGTTGCAAGCCCAGGCTCCTTTGACCTTTTTAGGAGTTCAATCCCTCCTTCGGAGGATTGTGCCACCCCTTAGGATGGGTGACTTAGTCACAGCACATTTTTTTTAGCCTCTTTCCTGATCATGTTTCGAGGGTTCAACCCCACCAAGAGGGTTATGCTCTCTCTCCCTCCCTCCCCTTCCTTTCACCATCCTCCACTAGGAGGTGGTTTCGTAGTCACAACACCCCACTTTTCAGCTTCTTTCTTCACCCCATTTGAGGGTTCGACTCCCCTCCCTCCGGAAGGGATTCTCAAGCCTTTTCCCTTCTTCCCTTCTACCCTATTATCCCCTTAGGGGCTAATAGGGTAGCCCGTCACCCGGTTTTTCTCAACCTCTTTCTTAATCTTGCTTTGAACATTTATAATTGTTCATTGTTCATGCTTCTTATCTGACAATATTTTGTGGGATGGGATACTACTTCCCCCCCCCCCCCTTAGATTTCAGAATTTCTCACTTTCTTTCCTGAAGGGTTTTGAGAGTCGGAGCTTTCATTTTCGGAGATTGATTTATGAATGTCGGAAACCTCCCACTGTTCCTTCCTGGAAGATTTCCTTGATGTGCACGGTGACACAAGACGTAGTATCCCCGTCTGTTTTTGAGTGCCGGGAGGCACATTGCTTTCTCTTCTAATGCCCGGAGACTTTCAGGACCAATCAGCGTACCGCCCAGCGGTGACGTCATCTTCTCTCAATCTTCTTCATGTTGTTTCTTCTCCATGATATACCATCTTGGATTTGACCACGTGGTGTTTCTTATCTTCCATGTTGATCACTTTGCTTTCCCCGACATCCATTGGCGAAAGCTTCTAATACTTTCTCCAACAACAACATAATATGAGACATTTAAGCAAACAGTACAACTTCATATCGAAATTTTGCCGTAGAACGATTCGAATGCAAAACTTTAAGAATGTAAATCCATGATTTTATCATGAAGTTACGATAGCTTTCTATCATAAAGAATAAAATTATCTTTTTAAGTAATGTACATCATTTTTATAGTATATTTTCTCCTAATTCCAAATATGTAACTAGTTTTTCATAATTCAAAATGGTTACTGAGATATAACCATTTAAATTAAGACATGACGTGTGAAACTCACAAACCACGCTTCCATTTTCTACAATTTTCTCGAAATAACCATTTTCAAATAAATTTTTTTTTAAAAAACGCACACCATAGGTGTTTTTCAAACTTTCCAAGTGAATTAGAGACAGTTATATAAAGATCTTAACGAAGTTTGATTGCTACTGAAACTGCGGTTTAAATAAAAACATTCACTTGAAGAGTAAAAATCTTTTAAATAAATCAAAATTTTAATATTTGAGATGACTTGGGGAAAGGACAAAATACCTAAAGCATCACCTATTGCAATTGTCAATATCTTCTTCTCTATTGATTCCTTCATGCTTTTTTCAATACTTCAGAAAAAAAAATTTACAGTTACAGTTTTTCCATTACTGGAATTAAAAAATATATATACACATAAAAATGGCTCAATTTCATTATACTTTTAGATCTTTTGTCAAATCCTCTTTACTCTTTTTTCAATTCGATTCAAAAGTGGATGAATATTAAAAATGTTCATTAGATTTTTATAGATTTTATATAGTTTTAAAATTAGAAAAAGATTTCATTTTCTATGAGATTTCAGAAAGTCAGGTTCGATCTCAAATTCATTAATGAAGACCTATCAACCAAATGAGATTTTGTATAAGTTTTTAAATTTTTCTGTTCAGAACTACCATCTAGAAAAATAAAAATAAAGGATAATCTTTATTTTTTACATAAAATCTTTAATTTTTGAGATTTTCAAATCCTAAAAATAATTTTCTTTTCTTAGTCATATAATAAAATACAGATCTTAAAAACTATCTTCCACATTCTTTATTAATGTCTTAATGTCTGTTTGTTTTTAAATAGATCTTCCACTTTGATCGCAACTATTATTACCTTTTTGAAGTAAGCTATTTTGGTTGAGACACTTCTTTAATGAATAATCCACTGTGGGATAAAATAACAATGGAAATGATAAACCATTTTTAATATAAGACAATGAACTCATTCTTGAAGTCATTTAAAGGTGGTAAATAATGGATAGTAACTAGTAATAGTTTTAGAAGGTTTGTTTAACTTTCTGTGGCATACGCTTTTAAAGATGACCTAATATTTTATTTGGCGATATGTTCTTAAAAAATTACTAAAATTTTTATTTACATGAAAAATAATTAAACGCTCTAAAAACTGTTAACTGAATCGTATCAGAAAAATCTGTAGATCTGTAGAGTTATTGAGAAAAATTTATATATATTATATATATATATATATATATATAATATATATATATATATATATATATATATATATATATATATATATATATATATATATATATAATATATATATTGCATGTTGCTACCACTCACGGGCAGAACCCTTTTCAAGGAGGGGGCATAATTAAGAGATAAAAAAAAAAACTATTCAATTCGGAACCTAACGTAGATCCCTCAGGTGGGCGTAGACAGAGGATTTAAAGAGAAGTAAGTTAAATACAGCAGGAAAAACAGACGAAGGAAGGGTGTTCCATAGAACAGAGGTGGCTGGAAAGAAGGAGGTACCACAACGTGCAAGTCTAGAGTTTGCCAAGGTCACACAACACAAAATTCATGTGGAAGCATGGCACCCCTTGTGCTGCGAGGGCGACGCAATGGGGGTGGAATGCGAGAGGTCAACTCGCTCGAGCACCTGCCATTGTAGTACCTATACAAAAGAGAGAGTACGCCAACGTCACGTCGCAGAGAAAGAGAGTCAAGGGAGTTTGAAAGTAGGGGACAGTTTATTTGTCTCTTAGCCTTAGACTCAACCTTATCCAAAAGAAGGGTGGAACCCGAACCACTCCAAATGTGAGAACAGTACTCTATGCAAGGACTGATAAGACCCTTATATAATTGGAGTAACTGTTCTGAAGAAAAAACTCCCGCAACCTGAACAGAATCCCCAGCTTTTTAGAGGTCACCTTAGCAACCGTTGTGATATGAGGTTTCCAAGATAATTTATTGTTTATGTTCAGACCAAGAATATTTATTTTGTTCACAAGTGAGACGGGAGTGCCGTCGAAGGAGATAGGAAAGTTGGGAGGTGTTTTTGAGAGTGATATGTGAAGAAGTTGAGTTTTCAAAGAGTTGAATTTCACAAGGTTGCGGTGGCCCCACCGGGAAATCTCATCCAGATCGGAAAGAATGGAATCAGAAAGTTGAAGACGAGAAGCAACTCTAGAAGCAAAAGAGGGAGCAGATTTGAAATAAGTAGAAGAATTTGAGATTTGAGTCGTCGGCATATATATATATATATATATATATATATATATATATATATATATATATATATATATATATATATATATATATATATATATATATATATATATATATATATATATGCAGTGTCAATACTAAGTAAACCAACTAGCGCAGTGACGTAGTAAATCATAGTTGGGGGAAACATATTCTCAAAATACACATCATGTTAAAATGCACGATTGAGGTGGTAGGTCACATAACAGTCAGCGAAAGAATAAGAATTACGATACATTTTCTGGAATGTTGTCCAAAACCGTACTAACAAGGTTATGCAGGTGCAATGGTGAACAACATAAATATTACATTGAAACGTTTGGCAGCAGAGCAAAGGTAATTGGAAACAACTTAACAGGTTCATATGTCATACCGGAGCACTTGAAAGGCCACCCCCACCTACGGTTCTAACAGGGTCAGATGCCGGCACTCCTCGAGGACGTCCCCCTGGCAGTTCGTCGTAACATGTGGTACATGCATGATGGAGTTCCAGCTCACTTTTTGAGACCAGTTCGCCAATTTCTCGACGCTATGTACCACAATCGTTTGATTAGACGCCGGGCACCTGTAACATGGCCCCCATGGTCCCACGACTTCAACCCTTGAATTATTATTTTTGGGAACACCTGAAAGCTCTTGCGTACAATACCCTTTTTTAGGTTTATACTCTTTGGCCACGTATCGTTGATTCGTTGATCG
>SEYY01025159.1:0-2500 GCA_009176605.1 Armadillidium nasatum
ACTCATGATGCTTTTGAAAAGATGGAGTCTGTCTTTTAGTCTTATCAGTTCTTTCTTACTAATTCTCTCCAAACTCTTTGTGCACGTCAAATTTCTGTGTTACTCTCCATACTATAGCTCATTATGCAACCAGCTCTGCTCTTTTGAACTCTACAGTCGCATACCTCCTTCAATGAAATAGGCTAGTGTGACACGTCTTTGTACAGTCTTTTTCAGTTTTTTGTCAAGGAAATTTCGAGAGGTAGTGAGGAAGGTGCAAGAAAGATAGTAACTTTAACTCTTCTGTCAGGATACCTTGAAAATATGAACAGTTTCAATTAATATAATATATATATATATATATATATATATATATATATATATATATATATATATATATATATATATATATATATATATATATATATATATATATATATCTGACGAACAAATGATCATCGCAGTATAAATCAACTTCGGTGCGGTGCGCACCAGAGGCCGCACCACGCACCGCACCGCACCTCACCTCTAATTTTCCTTTGCGCACCGCACCGCACCGCACCGCACTTTTATTTTTTCTTTCGCACCGCACCGCTCCGCACCGGGTTGCTGAAAATATGCTGCGCACCGCACCGCACCGCACCCGGTGCGTCGGCCAACCCTAATATATATATATATATATACATATATATATATATATATATATATATATATATATATATATATATATATATATATATATATATATATATATATATATATTACAATAATATAATTATATTACTAATAATTGATTTCTTTTCAGGTAGGTAAGTGTGGAACTTTTTACGTGCCGTGGGGGCCTATGCTGATCTTTATGTATGGGTTCCTCTATAGTGAATTTTTGTTTTATAAATTTGCTTTTAGGTTTCAGACGAATATTGAAATAAGTTTTATGTTTATGACATATAAATAATTTAATCGTCTATAGTTAATTTTATAGTGTAAAGAATTTAAAAGTGATTAAGTAGGAATAACCTTAGATATTCGACGTTTACAAGATGATTGAAATCATAATATAGAAGATACAAGTGAACTTTCATTATCTTATAATCTATACTATTACTACTTCTTGTCTGTTTTATTCTTGAAAGTTTATTTGTCATTTTCTGATTCATCTAGAGATCTTCGTTTTGTGATAGGTTAGTAATTGATTTATTGTATTTTGGTTTAAGTTTAAAGATTCATGAATCAATAATACTGTAATTTCTTACTTTAAACGTAGGTGATTTTTGCGGTATGATTTTACTTATCAAACATTTAAATCCTGAATTACACTCATACATTGTCCCAATTTTGAACATTTCATCCTGTTGGCTGAATACACGAAGTACCCTTAACCAACACATAGGAATATGTAGCTTAAAATATAAAGGTTTAAACGAGAAAATTTAATATATGATTCTAATCTATTTATAGATATTTTTCAGCCACATTTCCAATTTTTAAAGTAATTTTTTAACTACAATCCCATTACTACCTACATATTCCAGTACCAAGGACCTCATTGTGTGTGTGTGCGTCTAAATATATTGAAAGGAAATTTCATTATGTTTTTTTCCCCTGAAAATAGAAATAAAGTAACAGGTATAATTTAAGTTGGAAGATTGTGAAATTGAGTTATTGTGTAATTACATATTGAAAGAAAAAGAGAAATAACAATAAAAATTGAATAAAATCAAAGAATACCAAAGGATTCATCTGAAATAGTGTCAGCACATACTCAGGGTAAGTCCATAAATTGATTAAGCTTGTTATAGGATAGTAACTTCAAAGAGAAAATTATGAATTACATGTAACAATAAAAGTAAAAGTAAAATCATCTAAATATAAAATATAAATTGATTACAAACCTAAATATGATAAAAGTAGCAAAAGTCAGATTAACAATCAATCACTTGTGTAGTGTGATAAGTTTGTTAAGTTCTTAAAATAATAAAGTAACATAGAATCAAATTCAAATTTGCTTGTGAAAAGAAATTTCATAAAATACTCATTAAGTTTAGGAAAAATAAAACTTGAATATGAGTAATGTTTTTGTTTGCTTTATTTTTAAAGAATTAGCTGTGGACTTCCAAATCAGATCAAGGAACGAGACTGAGAAGTTCAATTGAGAAAAATCACGATCCAATCCCGTCTCAACAACATCGTTTACCATTGTCCTTGAAGGATATTAAATATTTGAAGCAGAAGTATTCATACTCTTGTAAAGAGAGTCCACTTCCTTTTGAGGGATGGTAATTTCTAAGGTATGAAAAAAAATATCCCCATTTATTATGAAATTTATATAAATTTGATTCATAAGAATTTCACGAATTATACCATTTGTTAATTACTCGTTTAATGATCTGAATCCAGGATATTCCCTGCTTTTAAAGTAGGGGCATTTAGTTGATAACAAAAGGTTATTATTTATCTTAATTAACTTAATAAATACTGGTTACCATTCTTATTATAGTTTTATTTTGGTATCATAATTTTC
>SEYY01025159.1:5000-7500 GCA_009176605.1 Armadillidium nasatum
ATATATATATATATATAGGACAAGAGATGCTTAAAGTTTGTTCTAAATTATAAAAATAGCTCACCTTAAATGGGTCCATTTCAGATTCATTCCCATCACCTTCAGTGCCTTGATGTGGAGGAGTAAAATTTGATGCAATATTACACTTTATTTCCTCCAATATCCTCGCCTTGAGAGCTGGACTCTTCCCTCTATTTAACCTATGTGCCACTCAGAGTTTGAAGTGAGGGTGCAGAGCTGTTTCCATAAGTAAATCACAATCATCAAAAATCCTGCTGAACCTCGGTTCAAATCCCTTTTCTTTCCCTTTGTTTGGCTTTGGCTGCTTTAGTAAGTAGTTGACTAAGCTTTTGGCATAGTTAAGTTTTTTCACCTCTCGTTGCAATTCCACGAGATTGTCCTTGAGGAGGAAGAGGTTAGGCAATAGAACCCCCGCGTACGCATTCTTCTCATCCTGCAACATATCCAGCCTAACAGCAATAGGCGTCATTATTTCGATGTACTCGGAAATTACCTCCTTGTCAGTTTTATTAAATATTGGAAGACAAGGCTTTTGTTCCATACAAATAAACCAATAAACAAAAATATTCAATAAACCATATATATATATATATATATATATATATATATATATATATATATATATATATATATATATATATATATATATATATATATATATATATATATATATATATCTTTTATTATCGAGGACAATTTGATATTTTTTAAATATCGATATTTTTTTTATATATCGGCATTCCTAGTTTAAGTATTAACTTTTAATTAGCAGAAAGAGTAATAAAATTTGGCTGATTAAATAAGAAACTGAAATATAAGCCCAAAATTGTTTTTTATTAAGAAAAATGATGAAGCGCAAATTGGTAAGCGCTTAATTTCAAAAAACTTCCGCAAAAGCGCAAAATATTTTTTTAAAGCGCAAATTTGCGCTCTTAAAAAAGTTGTTAAGCGCAAAATGCAAAAGCGCAAATTGCGCTTTGGCGCTTATGCCCACCTCTGATATATATATATATATATATATATATATATATATATATATATATATATATATATATATATATATATATATAAAGGGTGGTTAAATTGTATGGGCCGATGTTGAATGTGAACCACACCTAAACGTCAAGTTTTTTACTGCATTTCATTTGACTTTTTTCAATTTCAGACTTACTCAATTTGAACCATGGAAAGATACACAATGGAGCAACGTGTTAAAGTTATTCAGGCTTTTTATGAAAATGGGCGTTCAAATCAAAATGCATATCGTGCACTTCGTGATTTTTTTGGTCAATTTAATCGTCCAAATGTGCGTACAATCGGAAAAATCGTGAAAAAATTTGAGCAAACCGGGTCTGTAGGAGATTTGAAAAGACCAGTGCATGCTCGTACAGCTCGTACTGCAGAAAATATTGCTGCTGTTCGCGATGGTGTGGCTGAGGAGCCATCCACTTCAACTCGTCGTCGTGCCCAACAATTGCACCTCTCACGCTCGTCGTTGATGAACATTATGCATAAAGACTTGCATTTAAACGCTTACAAGGTGCAATTGACTCAAGAACTAAAGCCTCTTGACCATACAAAACGTCGTCAATGGTCAGAATGGTGGCAAGAAATGGCAACAGTGGATGATCAATTTTCGAGGAAAATCATCTTCAGTGATGAGGCACATTTTCACCTCAGTGGATTCGTCAATAAGCAGAATTGCCGCATTTGGGCGAATGCTAATCCAAGAGTGATTGTCGAAAAACCAATGCACCCACAAAGAGTGACTGTTGGGTGTGGTTTATGGGCTGGCGGCATCATCGGGCCGTATTTTTTCCAAAATGAGGCCGGTCAGGCAGTTACTGTGAATGGTGTTCGCTATCGTGAGATGATAACGAACTTTTTATGGCACGAATTGGAAGGTATGGATGTGGACGATATGTGGTTTCAACAGGACGGTGCCACTTGCCACACAGCTAACGAAACAATGGCTATTTTGCGCGACAAATTCAATGGCCGTGTTATCTCACGTGGTGGCGATGTCAATTGGCCGCCAAGATCATGTGATTTGACACCGTTGGACTTCTTTCTTTGGGGTTATTTGAAAGAAAAGGTGTACGTCGATAAGCCAGCAACAATTCAAGAGCTAAAGGATGAGATAATTCGGCACATTAACGGCATAGAACCCCAATTATGCCTCAGCGTCATCGAAAATTTGGACCATCGGATGGAGGTGTGCCGCCGAGGTCGCGGCGGCCATTTGGCCGATATTTTGTTCCATACATAATTGAACCATACCATATTATCATAATAAAAAGAAATGACAATAAATTCCTAAGTAATTTGTGTTTTATTCAAAATCAACATCGGCCCTTAAAATTTAACCACCCTTTATATATATATATATATATATATATATATATATATATATATATATATATATATATATATATATATATATATATATATATATATATATATATATATATATATATAT
>SEYY01025159.1:12500-15246 GCA_009176605.1 Armadillidium nasatum
CACCAAAGAAGGTTGTGTTTAAGTGCTCTCTTTATATTACCTGTACAAATTGTATTTTTAAGTTATTTTACATTTTTTAGTTATTTTATATTGTTGGGTGATTTATTTTTTTGTATTATTAATAGTGGTATTCATTAATTTAATATTAAGGTGTGATTTCCTGAAGCTCTTAGTATTAGGTAAATAACTAAAGGCTAGGGTGGACCTAATCATTAGGTTTTTTCAAGAATTTAATATATTCAGCACAAGTATACATTTGTTTTGATTTTAGTAAAGTTTGTTAATTTCTGGTTAAGATTATTTAATTCCTAGTTAAATATTTTAATTAGATTGTCTGACTGGCAGTGGGCCTACCTAGTTGTTCAGATTAGGCTTTCTGATAGCCCTAGGGTATATTTTCAAAACCCTAGGCTAAACTAGGACTAAGGTAGTTAAAGTGGTTGTTCTATTTAGTATATTTGAGAAGGTTAGGTTGTTGCTTAGTGCTCTTGATTAAAGTTATGCCTTGTAACAATATAGTATAATTTCAATAGCATTAAGTTAGGCCTTTGCAACAATAGTATAACTTATATAGCATAGTATAATAATTTGAGTATGTATGTGGATTGTGGCATTTGTGGGACTGTGAGAAGAGAACATGTTGGTGAGTGTACTGTTTGTATCCTGAAAGCTGAGCATGTGTTGATAAGAAAGGAGATTGAAAGGATAAGTGAGGATTTGGATGAGATGAAAAAGAATGAAAGGTCTGAGTCTTTGCAGCTAGAAGTAGGTAGGCTTAGCAAATGGGTATCTGAGTTGAGAAGGGAGGGAAGTGTTAGGAAGAAGGTGGTTAGTAATGACTCAGTTGAGACTAGGGGCTCATGTAGGCAAGAAGTGGAGAGGGGGCAGGCTAATGGTAGGGAAATGGGGGGAAGTAGACCTAGTGACTCACCTAGGCAGGAATTTGAGAGGGGGAGGGCTATAAAGGCAGATAGGACTGCAGATAGATGGTGTGTTGTAGAGAATAGGAATAATAAAATTATGATCATGAGGGACACTAGACCTGTGACCTGCAGAAACAGGTTTAGCTGTCTTTCTGATGGGAAGGAATCTGAAGTGGCCAGTTGTGATGTTGGGTTTCCCAAGAGGAAGACTGAGGCATTACTGATTGGTGACTCTCAGATACGATATTTAGATTGGACTTTCAGAAATACGGATAAAAGAAAACGAATGCGAGTATGTTATCCTGGTGCATGAGTGAATGATATTGTGGACAGAATAAATAGGGAGATTGCAGATACGAATGTGAATGCAAGATTGATTGTACATGTTGGAACAAATGATATAGGTTATAGGAGGTCAGAGGAACTGATAGCAAGCTATAGGAATTTGATTGAAAGACAAAGTAAGTGGTAGGAAATGCATAGTGTCAGGTATATTACCTAGGTTGGGAGCAGGGCTAGAATGAGAAAGTAGGGCCTTTGGTGTAAATGAAAGGGTTAGGAATTTATGTCTATCAGAGAATATTGGATTTTTGGATCACTGGGAAGAATTTCAGGACAAGAATCTGTTTGCAAGAGATGGAATTCACCTCAGTCGAGAGGGTGTGCAGCTTCTAGGTTACAGGCTGGAGAGATGTCTGCCGGGAAACTAGGTAAGGATAGGGGTGAAGGACATAATATTCGCACTGCTAGTTGTGGAGATTGTGATTTTAATACTGACGGTGGGATTGACGGTGGTATGAATAAAAATAGAGGTGCTTTACAATATAGGCCTATTAATAAAAATGGAGACATTACTAGAAATCAAGATGGAAAGGATACATATAAGGACATGTTTAGTATGAAATGATTTAACACAAATGCTCAGAGCCTTAGAAACAAAAAAGATGAGTTAACTAGTTACACTATAGAGGAGAATCTTGACATAATGTGCATTACTGAAGCATGGGTTAATGAGGCATTTTAAGGAGACTCCCTACAGGAATATGAAATAGAAGGATACTCATTTTACTTATACCAACATAGAGGAAGGAATGGTGGAGGTGTAGCACTCTATGTTAAAGGCAATATTGAATCTGTGTTAGTAGCTAACATTAAAACTAATCAGGATGTGGAATCTCTGTGGGTAGATATTCTTATGTATAATGAATCATACAGGATAGGAGCATTTTATAGAGCTCCTGATCAGAATCAAGTATTAGATGAAGAAATGGTGAAAGAAATCAAAGTAGAGTGTGAAAATAATGTAAAATGTATACTATACAACTTTTTGAGTCAGATGGTCCAAGAACTGACAAGGCATGCAGCATTTTTAGATTTAATATTAACAAATGATGAGAATATGGTGAATGATATCGAAGTTGGGGAGACTTTAGGAGCTAGTGATCATTATATTATTAGATTTAACTGGAATATGAGGTCTGGGTCCAAATTGCAAGTCAATAGGGAAAAGATATTAAATTTCAGAAACGGAGATTTTAGCAAATTCCGAGCAATGCTAAATGAAATTAACTGGGATAAGGAGTTTAATGGTCAAAATTGTTTCATCATGTGGGAATACTTCAAGCAAATATTGGCTACCATTCAGTCTGTGTGTTTTAAAGATAAATCCATTAGGGTGGCAAATAGAAAACCTAATTGGTGGAGTAGAGAGATAAAAGAGAAAATCAGTGAAAAGCGTAGATGTTTTAAAATATTCAAAGGTAGGAGCAGGGGAGAAGATTTGGAACATTATAAGAGAATTAGGAATGAACAAACCACTCAAT
>SEYY01025160.1:0-21623 GCA_009176605.1 Armadillidium nasatum
AAAAATCTTCCATCATAATTGTTATTTGAGAGATGTATCGTTAAACACTCAATATCTTATATTATTTAGTCAGTGACGTGATTTTAAATATATTGGCTACACGAATTTTTCCGACTCAGCATAAAGAATTTCTAAAGATACATTACAAAGTTAACACTATATCTAACGGTTATTTGTTTTATGATATTTTACCTAACGAGAAAGAAACTGTATACATAGCTGAATAAAGAGTACATTGGTTAAAAAATACTTACCTATAATGGAGAAATTTTAAAAAAAAAACTAAGGTCTAATGATTAGCGGCAGATATTCAACGAAGATGAAAATTTAACAAAGTGTGTATGAAAATTTATTTAAATCTAATTAAAGAAAATATTTCTTTAAATTAACCTCGCAAGATTAGTTACGTTGACATAGAAACATCATTCGGAAACTTGCAAGTAATATAAAAAGTCTAAAATATGAAAATAAATTGCCAACAGGAAGTGGTGTATTTCTACTTCTGCTTTTCTCAGTTATAGGACCTTTATTATATGAATTATTTTCGCAATAATGATGAAAAAAATAGTTCAACCATATGCCAATAATGAGAAAATGAAATACATATTAGAACAACAGCAGCCGTTACAAAAGCAAAAAGAACCTTATAGTCTATGCGATCCTAAAACGGAAAAATTAAGTCATTATGAAATGGATTTTTCTATCATATTAAACTCGAATATGAATATCATGAAAAATTATTTTGCATCAGGATGCAATAAAATCATTTGTATATCATTATTCATCATGAACCCAAAGGAAGTAGTAGAGAAATATAATTTTGATATAAATTATTCTCATAGTTGCGGATTCTCTAGATTTGAGTCACAGTTTCCTCATGTAAATAAAAAAATGACTTGAAAGAATATTTATCAGGCGAAGTTACGTATATGTTACATAAATATATGCGTAAAAAATTTAGAAGTCGTATATCTTAAGTCTATTATACTGACCATACATGGCAGCTGGATTTAACAGATATAATAAAATGTAGTTCAGATAATAATAGTTTTCGTTAAATGTTATTCGTCATTGATGTGTATTCAAAGTATTTATGGTTAAAACTTCTAAAAGATAAACGCTGTGAGAGTTAATTAATGAAGATGATAGATGATAGAGACCCTAAGTTTAAGTGGACAGATAAAAGTACCGAATTCCTGGGTAACGTGTTCCAAGCTATTGTTACCAAGTACGATATAGGATATTACAACATATTTTTAGTGAATAAAGCAATTGTTGAACATATACAACGAATTGTCAAATAAAGAATGCAAAGATATTTCTCTTAAATGAATACTTTTAGGTACTTTGATATTTTAAAGGACTTCGACTATTCGAATAACCAATCGTAAAATTAAGAAAACCCCTTTTGAAATTTTTAAAACAATGTAAATATTAAATAACAATAAAAATGAAGTAAGAGATAAACAGGAATTAAAGTAGGATATCACATACGTGTATCAAGATCTACTGATAAATTTAAGAAAGGATATGCAGCAAATTGGATCTCAGGAAGTTTTTTTTGTAGTTGGAATAAAGGTTTTTCCTCGCGATGAATTAAAATTATATTACCTTAAAGATTTAGAAGGTGAAACAGTGAAAGGAGGATTCTTTTAATCAGGAAGTACAGAAAATAAGTTTCAATATTAAAAACAAACTTTATAAAATTGAAAAGATATTAGGATGTAAGTGCAATGGAAAAAACAAAATATACGTCTTAAAATGGTAGGGTTATTCTGACAAGTATAAAAGTTATAAAAAAGCATCACAGTTACGGAAATACTAATCATTCTATATCGAAGTCATGGAGAGTGAAGACCATTTTTACCTAACTTTGGTATCTTCGGAGTCTATGGATTTACCCCTTAATAACAAAGTTTCAGATTCTAGTACTGAGTTAATATTTCCTAAACAATTAGGGAAACAATGGTAAGAAATAGGATTGTGTGAGCAGATTTTAGATGTCGAAATTGAAAATATAACTTCAAATAGTGCAGCTTTTGTGATTTTTAGATGCGTTTATTTCGTTAATTAAAAATATTTCTAAAGTTCAAGTGTGAAGGGACTTAGTACTGTAAAATGTAATAATGTTAATTATCATTGGGAAGAGTTTTCTGTAATGAGAGGAATATACAAGTCACTCCCGGACCTGTTTAGATATTTAAATAATTGATTTTTAATAAGTCGAATATGCGGGATTTATTTTTTCAAACCAAAAAAGCACCTAACGATAATTATTATCTCAGAACTTTAAGTCTGTACTATATGCGAATTTGAAAGATAGAAATCTTTTATTTTCCAACTTTCCAATTGGTTCCGTAAGTGAATTTTTCTCCCTGAATACAACATAATTTGGCAAAGGAATTTTAATACATAATTTAATGAGATATATGCCTACTATTGAAGAGTACCTAGAACAAGATGGTGTAAAAAAAGTCTACAAACTCAATTTAGTTTGTATGTAATCCTTCAGAGTTGTTAGAGAATCTTGAAATGGCGTACATATATTTTGATACAGTTGAGCATCAGTATGTTGGAAATACAAAAGCTCCTGTTCTAAAAGTAGTTCATATTCTTCGTGAACAAAGAGTCCTAACTTTGCCACATGTACACTATTTACCATTGAGTAAATCTTATCTGAACTCGGTTCGTATTTATATAAGAGAAGTTGAAGGCAGTCTTATCAATTCACTAACAGTACAGTATTGTGTAAAGTATATATGGAAAAGAATCTTCGATAATAATAATAATAATAATAATAATAATAATAATAATAATAATAATAATAATAATAATAATAATAATAAATAATAATATAATAATAATAATAATAATAATAATAATAATAATAATAATAATAATAATAATAATAATAATAATAATAATAATAATAATAATAATAATAATAATAATAATAATAATAATAATTCAAATTCAAATTCAAAAATTTTTATTCAGAGGTATAATTACAGGTTTATACATTGTTTCAGTAGGTCCTACTCTACTAGATACAATATTTATAATTAGCTGTACATTACTCTGATAAGGGGCTTCTAAGGGAAAGCAAATTGGTTTCCTTTGAACCCCAAAGTTTAGTTGATAAATATTACATCAATATAATTTGATATCCATTATTATACAAATATGATGCATAAATATAATGAGCAATAATAAATATAGCAATAGCAATAATAATAAAAGTAATAATAAAAGTTAAATACAATAGTACCCAAAATAATATAAATTAATGACAATTGTAGTTATAATAGTAGCTAGTAATGGTAATAATAATGAGTTAATGACAGCAAGAACAATAACAATAGTAATAATAATAATAATAATAGTAATGATGATAATAATTGTAATTATAATTATAATAAATACTATCTCCGGTAGTAATACTAGAAAATAGTACAGCATGATTGTTAATGTGTAACGTCGCTAGAATTATAAGAATATCTTCCGCATATGTAGTAAAAAATAGAAATAATAATACTAATAATAATAGTAATAATGTTAATAATAATAATAATAATAATAATAATAATAATAATAATAATAATAATAATAATAATAATAATAATAATAATAATAATAATAATAATAATGAAATAATAATTAATAATAACAATACTTGTAAGGCAATAATAATAATAATAATAATAATAATAATAATAATAATAATAATAATAATAATAATAATAATAATAAATAATAATAATAATATAATAATAAAATAATATATATAAATAAAAAAAAAAAAAAAAAAAAAAAAAAAAAAAAATAATAATAATAATACAATAATAATAATAATAATAATAATAATAATAATAATAATAATAATAATAATAATAATAATAATAATATAATAATAATAATAATAATAATAATAATAATAATAATAATAATAATAATAATAATAATAATAATAATAATAATAATAATAATAATAATAATAATAATAATAATAATAATAATAATAATAATAATAATAATAATAATAATAATAATAATAATAATAATAATAATAATAATAATAATAATAATAATAATAATAATAATAATAATAATAATAATAATAATAATAATAATAATAATAATAATAATAATAATAATAATAATAATAATAATAATAATAATAACAATAATAATAATAATAATAATAATAATAATAATAATAATAATAATAATAATAATAATAATAACAATAATAATTATTATTACTTTAAAGGGTGCATTCATTATTTCAAAGATAATAAATATCTCGGTGTAGAGACCACAACAAGGTTTATCTATGTGGTTTGCTTTTATGGTATGGTTCAATAATAATAATAATAATAATAATAATAATAATAATAATAATAATAATAATAATAATAATAATAATAATAATAATAATAATAATAATAATAATAATAATAATGATGATGATGATGGAGAACAAAATATTTTTAGGAGAGCTAGAATGCAAAAAGTTTATTGCCTTGGAGAGTTTTTCGCAAAATTATTGAGAGGGACATTACTCATATTTAATTTTGGTGGTGAGTATCTATCTAAAAGGGCTGCAAAGACAGGAATAAACATGCTATGCGATGTCGTTGGAGGCGTCAACCCACGTGAGGCTTTAAAACATTGTTAAGCAGATGTTTCCTATGAAATGTTCTACGATGTTAAACCAAAAATACGTCTTAATATGACAGGAAGAGGAGTTGGTAGTAAGGGGAAAACAAGGAATAAGAAAAAAGAATGTATGTAAAACAGGGAATAAAGAAAATTAAAATGAAATTGATGCATTTGACTTTTATGCAAGTACCCACCTTGAATTTTATATATATATATATATATATATATATATATATATATATATATATATATATATATATATATATATATATATATATATATATATATATATATATATATATATATATATATATATATATATATATATATATATATATATATATATATATATATATATATATATATATATATATATATATATATATATATATATATATATATATATATATATATATATATATATATATATATATATATATATATATATATATATATATATATATATATATATATATATATATATATATATATATATACAGGGTGTATCATTAATATTGCGAAAAAATCCAGTATGATATTCCTTGCAGAAATGTAAGATACTTTTTGTCAATAAACCTTTAACCGAAAACGTCCCGTTTCCAAGAGACAAGGTGAGGAAACGTATGTTGGACATACCCGATATATTCCATTGTCCGTCCCGTGCCACATCACAACCTTCAATAATAAGCAAAAATAGTATACCGTGTGAAGGGTAACCTACCTGTTATTTACTAGTTGCGAATCTCGCTTCATTTATACATAAACTAGTCCTTGTCGCGTCAAGTGCTGTGATCAAGTGGTTCTCATACTTTTAAAATGAATTACACAAATAGTGAAATGTGCGATATGTATTTTGTTTACGGTCGTGCGAACGGTAATTCATTAGCAGCCATGCGTCTCTATGAAGAAATGTACCCTAATCGTGTCATACCGCATCATACTATGTTTGCACGTCTCCATCAACGTCTTGGAGAAACAGGAAGTTTTAAAAAACTTACCAATGGAAACGGGCGCCCTCGCACAGTATCAACTCCAGATGTCGAAGAACAGGTTCTCCAAGAACTTGAGGACAGTCCTACAACAAGTACCAGAAAGATTGCTGCAACACTGCATGTAAGTCATTCGACAGTTTTCAGGGTATTGAAAAATCAACTTCTGTACCCTTATCACATCCAACGTGTGCAGGCACTTTTACCAACTGATTTTCCTGCTAGAGTAGCTTTGTGTCGATGGATGCAACAGAAAATTGCACACAACCCTCACCACTTAGCAGAAGTATTCTTCACCGATGAGGCAAATTTTTCCAGAGACGCCATAATCGAACTTTCCACAACAATCACATATGGGCGGATGAGAACCCACATGCAATAGTTGAAAGCCGCCATCAACACCAGTTTTCATTGAATGTTTGGGTCGGAATTGTTGGCGACCATTTGATAGGTCCATTCTCTTTTACCAGCGAGGCTTACTGGAGATGTGTATCGCCACTTTCTTGAACATGACCTGCCTACACTCCTGGAAGACGTCCCATTGCAATTAAGATCGAAAATGTATTTCATGCACGACGGCGCTCCGGCTCATTTTTGTTCAGTTGCCCGTTAACTATTTGAACACTGTATATCCACGCCGTTGGATAGGTAGGGGAGGTACAGAACCTTGGCCTCCACGGTCTCCAGACCTAAATGCATTGGATTTCTTCTTGTGGGGGCACCTGAAACATTTGGTTTATGGAACAACATTTGAAAGTTCCGAAGAATTAAGGGCTCGCATAATCGAATGTTGTGACACAATTCAGCACACACACGGTATATTTGAACGTGTCCGCCAATCAATGCGTCGCAGAATAGAGGCTTGTATTGCCGCTGGGGGTGCTCATTTTCAACATTTGTTATAACCTTCGTGCACCTTTGCTTTGTCCTATTTCTGTTGTATATTTTCCTCTGTGTAGTAATGTATGCATTCTTATATTAAATTAATTGAATGAAATTGTTAATTACGTCTGCAAATTTACTTTCCTGTTTATTGTAACTTCATTTCTCAATAGGTTCGTTCCATCACCTTGTATCTTGGAAACGAGGTGTTTTCGGTGAAATGTTTTTCTTCACATATTATCTTATATTTCTGCAAGGAATATCATACTGGATTTTTTCGAAATATTAATGATACACCCTGTATATATATATATATATATATATATATATATATATATATATATATATATATATATATATATATATATATATATATATATATATATATATATATATATATATATATATATATTGTAAAATATTTATTTTAATTAAACATATTTCATAATAAACTTTTAAAGTAATATAAATTAATATTATAAATGTTAGCCTCTATTATTTAAAAGTATTAAAATGTTTCTAATAATATTATTTATTTATTTTTATATAATAATTTAATTGTTTTTTTTTCATATTATTATTTACATTTAATATTATAGTATTTTATTCATTTTTAGAATTACAACATTAATAGATTTATATATAAGTTTATATTTATTTATAATTAAAATTGATTCACTTATGTTCGTTCGTTTTCATTTACGAACCCATGTATATTAGTTCATATATTTACTAATAATAGAAATCTTCTTACTTTTAGAGGTTATTTATTTATTTACTGATTTATTATTATTAAAATATTAAATGTTTTATGTATTTATTTAGTTATTTAATAATATTAAGGCCTTTAAATGTTTATTTTCTAATATTTATTTGTATTATGTAGCAGACGACCTTTGGAAACTCACTTCATTATTATTATTATTATTATTATTATTATTATTATTATTATTATTATTATTATTATTATTATTATTTTCTTTTGAGATCTTTTAAACGGGGTTTCAAGAACCGTTATATTCTTAATTACGATATAAATATTAGATTTTAGAATGTTATGATTTTAAAATATTATATATTTTAGCATTATTATATAATGTTATGTTTTCTAAAATGTAAAAAGATCATAGCTGCTTAATAATTAATTTATGAATGTTTTATCATTGACTTCGTTATAAGGAACAATATTAGTATGTGATTTTTATTTATTATTTTGGTTAATAACTATTTATTTATATAGTTTTAAGTAATTAAACTTTATTTGAAGTTAGAATATTATATATGAATTTAATATTTAATGTATAAAAAAGTTATAAACCTTTATATTTTGTTTAATAAATTTATAAAATGAGAAAGTTATTTAAATTAATTAATCTTAATTAAAAGAGATTTGTAAGATATTTTTATAATATGTCTTGTATTTATTGCTATTCTTAAATTAGTATTAATGATAAGAAATGTGAGAATATTCAATTGAAGGAGATTTATAGTAGAATTTTTCGAATGAAGTCAAACAGGAAACTTTATTTGTGGCTCATTAAAATGATTGCTTTTTGATCATTTAATCGGTCGATTCCAAACCAGTTCTCCAATAACCAGTACTGAAAGCCCCCTATTGCTGAAGTACATGTAAAGGAAGAAATCTTGGGAGATGCTTAATTTCTCCTGGCGAGAAGTGAACTCAACTTAGATTTCAAAGGAGACATTGCTTTAAGGTGTCTCAGCCTTCTGAAGGTGCGTTTTTAACTCCTTCAGGCATTGAATTGCATAAGGTTCAGTAGTCAGGAAACTGACTTAAACCTGTTAGGGCTTTTTCTTATTCTGTACAGCCTATGGCTCTTTTGAAATGATGCTTGATATCATTTCATGTAACATATTATAAACTGTATAACATCTTAAGTTTAGAATTCATGACTCCGAGTCGCTCGTAAGTTAGCCACTTCTACCAATCTACACTATTTTGTCATATAATGTTTATTTCTCATGTAAATAAATCTATTTAATTACTATTATTATTTAATTCAGCAACATACTTTTGGAATTTGTCTAGCCCACGTTATTTTTTTTTATACTAAAGTTTCGTGTACGAGGATAATACATTTACACAAAGATACTAGAAGGAAGGCTCGTACATTCAAACTTTGCAATTTATATATATATATATATATATATATATATATATATATATATATATATATATATATATATATATATATATATATATATATATATATATATATATATATATATATATATTATATATATATATTATATATATATATATATATATATATATATATATATATATATATATATATATATATATATATATATTATATATATATATGCGGAATATAAGGTAGGTAACTATAACGCTGTGATTCATTATTCATCCAGCACTTATAGAAACAAGATGCACTTTCCCGATTCCTCTAGTCCTGACTGTTACAAAGCAGAGTTAGATCTTTATTCAGTGAACCCAACAAAGACAGTATCAATCTACCAATTTTAGTAGTAACAATTATATTAGTATCAATCCTGTGCACTTTATCACGAATACCGATGTTCCTCTGGAGTTTAACATTCCTGGCACTTCAGACTAATATATTCTATAGATTCACGTCTATGTATCGTAAGTAAAAGTAAAATTAATAAATGCAAATAACCTCCTAGTTAAAACGATCATCTTGTGTATCCTGAAATATAATTTTCTTTACATATGCTGTAGTCAGATTAAAGTATTTTTAATTGAAACATCTTTATGGGGAGCAATCCGCAAGGTATTCTTACGAGATAAATTGAGCACTTATTACATCATTCATACGACGCAAAGCAATCTCATCTACAATCTTGTTGATTTTATACTTTCAAAGATTTTAGAAAACACCAGAATAGGTGTGCTTAATTAAACCAGATATAATACATATGTGTATTAAGGTAGAATAAACGGCGATTATATACCGAAGAAAAACCTATACTACCTTCTATAGATATACGTGTACGTATCGTAAGAGCTACTGCACCATTTGCACTTAGTGTTTTGAGTGCCGCTAATGCCACGATTGATACACCGTAGCCTGTATTGCAGTTATTAGATGCCTATTTGTATTTAAGAAAAGTAAATTAGTTTCTCGGAAACATTTAGAGATTGAGAAACCCCTTCTTGAGACAATCGCAAAATAATTAAAAATAAGAAGAATTGAGGATAAAATATTTAATTTTACTCAGGGTTTATTATATATCTACATATCGATCATAGTTAATGTTAATCTACCCCAGAAAGTTATAATAGGAATTATAGAGTATGATGCATATTCGATAAATTATAAAAAAAAAAACTCCTTTAAAGTTTACACATTTTGGACTTAGGATCATTAGCTTACAAGAAAAAGGGGAACTCTATAGACGAAATTATGGAATGATATACAAGGGAGTGCAGGTCATTATGTTCACTGCCTTTTTACGACTTAATTTCGAAGAATGTTACCTGCTGCGATAACGGTACAGGTTTTGATCTGGAATCCTATTCTGAAAATAATAACTTATATGCGAATGAACTTACACCCGATCTTTCAACGAGTAATGCTAATCATCTCATCATTGTAAGAAAAGGAGCATTAGGCCTAAGTTTAACTTTCAGTAAAGTCTTTGTGTATATGAAATATCATCAACTCACTGAGATTGATAGTGTAAGAAATATAATCTTGAATTATTAAAGATGAATAAGAAGAAATTTTAAAAGTATTTAAAAATGAGAAAATATTTTAGGAATGTTAACCTGTCAACTGTGAAATTGGAAACAGATTCAGGATTTATCTTCAATACATCACCTAGAGCGGCTAGGGAGGGACACTGGATATCCGTTTATATAAAAATAATGATGTTTATTTTATTGATTCACTAAAATTGGAATTTTTGTTAACTCATTATAATGTAACTAGCTTTTTTATTTATAATAATAATCATCATGAAAAGACATTATGTTTTCCTGTTCAACCAACTAATTCTAACTTATGTGGAATATATTGTACTTACTTTATAATTTTTTTTTATAAAAAATGCATCTTTTAGTACAAGATTATGAATATATTTCATATTAAAATTTGATATGAGAGTGATTTTGTTGTTAGTGAATATGCAATAAATGAAATAATGTATAAAATGTGTTTACTTTCCCTCCTTGGTTTATGAATTCATTATATTTCATATTGTTTCTATGTGAAACAAAAGGTATTTGTTCATGTACCCGAGTATGGATATGTACATTTGTGTACACCAGCCCACCATGTGTGTTTTAGTGTTTTACTGCTGCAGTAAAATAAAATATTCATATAAATTTAAGAAAAAAAATTTTATTTTAAAAATACTGTAGAAAAATATTTGAAAAAAATAATAATAAAAAAAATATTAAAAAAATGTACCGAAATAAATTATGTAATAACAGTGATTATATAAATTTTATATAAAAATATCATGTAATAAATTCGCTCAATATAAACGATGACGTAAGCATGAATATATAATAAAAATAAATAAATTATTTCAAGTCACTAATTAAATAACTTGCACGTAAATGAATTAAGTCTTCTTTTCTGAGGAATGAGATAGTTTGGCTCTTTGGGTAACGTCATGGATTTCCATTCATAATGACACGAGATTGAATTTCGGTCTCGATAGTTTTGGAAATTTGATTTTCACTTAATAGATGACGCTAAGATGAAGTCACGATAATGGCTGTATAATTCAAAACCACGTGATCTAATATAAGAAAAGGAAAAGTCACGTGGTTAAATCCAAGATGGTGAACAGATGATGTCCTCTGGTGTCAAGAGTTTTGAAATTCAATAAAACAATTGATTTTATTTAAGAATTTTATTTATCGCCATTATGCTTTTGTTTTGCTTGCTTTCCCTTATATATATATATATATATATATATATATATATATATATATATATATATATATATATATATATATATATATATATATATATATATATATATATATATATATATATATATATATATATATATATATATATATATATATATATTATATATATATATATATATATATATATATATATATATATATATATATATATATATATATATATATATATATATATATATATATATATATATATATATATATATATATATATAATATATATATATATATATATATATATATATATATATATATATATATATATATATATATATATATATATATATATATATATATATATATATATATATATATATATATATATATATATATATAGTATATATATATATGCATATATATGTATGTGTGTGTGTGCTTGTGTGTTTGCTTATACATGCGTATGTGTGTGTGTGTTGTGTTGTGTGGTCTGTATATTAAAAGACAAAAGAGATTTTAAAACCGAAGGGTTGTAGCTCAAAATGAAATATGAAAGGCGATTGAATATTTTGTTATTGCGTCATTAGAGAGGCATTGGAAGGAAAACATGAATACCGCAAATTCCTCTTTAATTGCACTATAGTTGCTATTAAATTCTGAATAGCCTTTACAATTCCGCTAAAAGAAATAGAGAAAGAGCAAGAAATTAGGCTAAGGCTGTCTGTTTCCTTTCTATAGAAAGGTTCATTTTTACAGTATATATATATATATATATATATATATATATATATATATATATATATATATATATTCACGCCTATGAGGGTACAGCAGTAAAAAGGTAAAATATCACTATGTCGTGATTGGTGAACTTGGAACTGTCTACATTCAGCACATTACTGTGAACTTAGCGACAGGTGAGGCTATTGCAGATGAGCTGCATGAAGCATTATCAGATATGGGAATTGTTGACATCATTATTGCAGTTTGAGCTGACAGCACTGCTTTCAACACTGGACCTAAAGGGGGAGCAATTCATTTCTTAGAGCAGCAGCCAGATATACCTCTGAAGTGGTTCATATTAAGTTTGCATTTGAATGAACTTCCCCTGCGCAATCTGTGTAAAAAGCTTATAGTTCCCAGTGAAAGTCCCACTCAGTGAAAGGGACCTGTTGGCAAAGCTTTAATTACATGTGAAACCTTTCCCCTTGCAGTCATCCAAAACATCTCAGAAGGTGACCCATTTCCAGATGTTGACATAGATGAAATTAGTAGAGATCAGAGATACCTTTACAGAATTATAACAGCTATAAAAACTGGTGTTGTTACTGTGGATCTAATGCACGAAAAACCTGGGATTATATCATTGGCAAGGTGTATTACTACTGCCAGTAGAATTTGTCTCTTTTACATAGTAACAGAACAACTCACTGCAGAAGTGCAACTATTGGCGAAGTTTGTTATGGTTTGCTATGCACAAAGGTGGTTTCGAATAAAATGCAGACCTAGATGCACTGATTGTCCAAAGCATTTGCTCCAACAGATCAAAATCCAGATAACTGTTACCAGACATTGCCAATATAACATTGCCTGTCATCAAAAGAAACAGTTACTGGGCTCACCTAAAAAATATGCAACTGATAATGTTAGCAGACGATGATGAAAAAGCAGAAAGGTTGCTATTGATACAATTAAGGCAAAATGGCAACAACCAGGTCCAAGTCAACATTATATCAAAAAATTTCGTCCTCAGCACATCGCTGACAGTTGTCACAACACTTAAAGATCTACTGCTCTGAAGATCAATGCAGATTCGAGCCATCTATGACACGAATACTGTCTGATGAAGAGCTTAATAAATTTATGCAACATCCTTATCATATCAACATACCATGCCACTCACAGGGAGTGGAAAGTTATGTAAAACTGATGACTGAAGCATCTTGCATGGTACATGGCGAAGATGCAAGAGATGGATACATTCTTGAAGTATTAAAATAAAGGTAATTTGCAACATTATATGAATCAAAACAGGACTTTTTTCCACTAACATTAGAATAAAGGCGATAGAAAACAATGCTTGTAATTTTTGTAGAAAGTACTGTTTGAAAATTTACTGTAAAGGACTAGTAAAATATTTCATTTCATCAACCGATTTTCGTTAGCTTTAAGGTAAAAAAAGGGAATACTTCCTGGACAGATATAACACATCCGATTACAGTTTTGAAAAGAACATATCTGAGTGAACAAAACCTCAAATGTGCATCTTTAATTTCAAACATTTGCACCAGGGCGACACGGGCTATTACATACATATATATATATATATATATATATATATATATATATATATATATATATATATATATATATATATATATATATATATATATATATATATGGTGTGGTGTCTAATATTGGAATGTGGAGGTGAGGTGAGAAGAAGGGATGTGTGGGAAGACAGTCCTTGATGTTCACAAATTCGTTCCAGGAGAAGTCAGATTGTGGAACCTATATAGCTCTTTGAACACAAGGGACAGGAAAATTTGCACACAACAGACGCCCTGAGAGGAAAAGATAGAACTGACTTATAAGCGAAAAAAGAGGAAATCTTAAATGAAGAGGAATAGGTGAAGTGAAATTCTATTTGTGGAAAAAATTGAGAGAGTATATTCCTTATTGTGTTGTCATAGTGATAGATGAAGGATCACAGTAGTGAAAAGAAAAATAAATGATCTTCTTGTAGACAGAGGGAATAGGAGTGAATGGTTGATATTTAGATTGTCAGAAGCAAAATATGTGGTTGGTTACTAAATTATTAGGAAAATTATGGTGAGTAAAAAATTGTTGTAGAAATTTTAGTTCATTGTGCAAGACATAGCATGTGGATGAAATGTTATATGCTCTGTGTAGAAATATGAGAATGGAATTTACTTTGTATTTGATAGGGGACGAACCGTAAAAGTTTGTGATGGTCGGAGTAAATTGTATTTTTCTGAAGACAAAAGTAATATATCCATTGTAAGTTCTGGTGATTGAAACATCCAGAAATGATAAGGTGTGTTTCTGTTCTGATTTTATTGTAAATTTAATATTAGAGTGTAAAGAATTGATATGAGAGAGGAACATATGAGCATGTTCTACAGAGGTGAAAAGGCAAAAAATATCATCGACATAACGTTTATAAAAAACCGGGATGGGAGTATTAGCGGAAGGAGAAAGATAAGATTTCTCTAGATGATTAATAAAGAAATCAGCATGGATAGAACCAAGAGGTGAACCCATCGCAACACCATCCAACTGTTTAAAAATTGTCTGATTAAAAATAAAGAATGTGTCAGAAGTGGCCAAGTTAAGGAGGAGAGAAAATGTATCTTTGTCCCAAACTATGAAATGTCGTGTTAGTGAGAAAATATGTTGAATGAGTAAATCTAGAGAGAGTTACAATGGTATAATGGTAAATACTGATTGAATGACAAATGAGCACATGCAATGGTTAGAGAATGGAAGTGGAGATAAGTGTGAAACAAACTATTGTGAGTTATGTACTGAGAATGTGGATACAAACTATGTTTTAATAATTCCAGCCAAATATTTAGCCAACCTATAATTATGCATGTTATAAGACGCCAGAACTCGTCTGATTGGGCAGAGTGGCTTATGGATTTTTGGTGCACCATATATACTTCCTAATGATGTACCAGTGGGACAAATGCTATTGTAAATATGATCATTCATTTTCTTTTGCGTTCTGAGAGACCATAGTTTACGTGACAGCTTGTCATCCAGTCGTGTAATAAGCTTGTGAGGAATGGAGTCTTATGCGGAGAACTTAGAAGTGTCTTGTAACACTTGCATCATTTTCACCTCGTAATCTTGTTTATTCAAAATGACAACTCCCTTTCCTTTGTCAGGTGGACATATAACCCTAAATCTCGTATGAATCCCAAATTTTTTAGAATGTTGAAGTCCTGTCTGTTGATTAAGGGATGGGAGAACATTGGTTTGAGTTCGTTAAAGTTTTTGTAGGCAATGGATCTAATCTTATGACAAATGAGAAGGAAACTAGCACCACATATTGATTTAACTTTTTTAATACCGTAGCTAATCTTTCGTAGGCCAAAAAATCCTGTAATAATTATATTTGAAGTAGGCAATGAAAAATTCAAGCCCAGAGTGAGCGAGAGTTTCTCTCGTTTAGGCAGAACATAGTTATAAAAACTTTAATTACCAAATCTGGATCCCTAAATGTTGGAGTTGAAATATCCATTCTTCTTATATTGTGAGAATCATGCATATGTAGATGTAATGTTGATGTGTTTCAGTAATGAAAACAGAATGTTTGTTTTTAATGATAGAAAGTTGTTTGTATTTTGTTACCTAGGATTAGTACTACTTTGTGTATATATGGGTTTTCCAGTAATTGGGGGTTTTAGTTTGATTCTTTCCTTATCAACTAAATTATTATGTTTAGATTGTAGCTCATAAAGTGTGCACGCATTTATTTCGTCTCAGCTGTGTTTAATTAAGTGAACGCTGAATATTAGTGTTTTTCACAATTATCAAATTAGTATTTTTATGAATTCATTTTAGATTTAACGTGAAAATGGGGGGAGTTACAGTGCATATAATTATTTATTCCAAGTTTTTGCTTGTTGTCTTCATAGGGATAATGTATATTTATATATATTTTTATTTGTGTTATGTTTTATTATAGTTTATTCCATATTTTTAATTTCTATTTTTGTCTATATCATAGTTTACAGTTAGTACTCGTTTTTTATCTTGATTTCAGCTACTCTTGATAATGACTACAGCTAGTAGATGAAACGTTGAGTTCTCTTATAAATAAGCTAGTAAAAAAGATCTTTAATTCATGAGTATACTTTATTCATCTCTTGCTATACTTTTCTTGATTAAAATTAAGGTCATAAGGAGCAATGCTGTTTACTTAATATTAAAAATAAATATGGTAATACTCAGTTAAGATGTACTCGTCAGTGGGAGGATCTTTGCAATAAACTAAACAAGGCCGAATTCGATATAAAGTTTCTTAGAACTTGTCAAGCCAACTTGATAGTACCTAATTTTCTACGGGTTCAATTATACCACCAGTCTCTATATACAACACATCTATACAAGGATATTTTTGACAGATTATTGAAAAATGAAATCAAATAAAAATCTGGACTCATCACCAACTAAGTTACTTTGGAGAGAACTATCAGAAATGAGGTTCCTCAATAGCGTAGGCACACTTTTAACCTTTCAAGTCAAGGTTAGGTTATGTCCAAATAGTTTGTAGGATTTAAAAAATTTAAGGAATATTAATTATTTTTAAAAACTTTTAAAATAATTAAATTGGTGACAGTGAGGCAGGTCAAAATAAATAATAAAGTTGTATTTTTGACGTTAGAGAAATTAAAATAAATTTTTTTTTCATCAACTTGAAAAAAATTATTTTATCCAGTTTTACATTTAAGTAAAGGAAATGGTTCGCAGAACATAAGCAGATTCTCGATGTTTTACTATGGCCACCAAGAGAGTGTGATTTAAATCCTATTGAAAACATATGGGGATCAATTATCAAAAGTTGCCTCCACGTGCTCTCATCCTCTGAGAGAACGAGGAGGCAACTTTTGCACCATGCCTTTAGATCTTGGGAAATATAGCGTAGAACACCACATATACTTGAAAATAATATTGCAATCTATGCCTGACAGATTGCAGTCCGACATCAGGAACGAAGGTGGATGGACAAAATACTAATATATATATATATATATATATATATATATATATATATATATATATATATATATATATATATATATATATATATATATATATATATATATATATATATATATATATATATATATATATATATATATATATATATATATATATATATATATATATATATATATATATATATATATATATATATATATATATATATATATATATATATAGTGACCTAACTATCTCTGTGGTGACCAATGTATGGTCCAGGAGGTCACTACACTTTGTTGTAGCGAAGGGGGATAGATCAGGAGGCTGGGTGTTTCCTAAGTCCCCTTGTGGAATGCCGACTGGTAGGCGTGTGGTAGCCACCACTTCTCTTCAGGCCCGTGGAACGTCTGTAGCCTCAGGTGGAAGGCTACTTCAAAGGAGGAACCACAGTCGAGGGCAAATAAGCTGCCAAACTGGGTTTCCTTTTTGGTAGCAGAGGCGTTGGAACTTCTTCTTCTAAGGGCAGCTTCTTTTGGGCTTCTGCTTGGGACGTCTTCTTTTGGGCTTCTGCTTGGGACGTCTTCTTCTTTGGCAGCTTGGCTATAGAGGCGGAATCTTCTTCGGCTCCACGGAATAAAGTGAAAGGTTACTACTAATTCTACAGAAAATCTGGACACACTCGCAGTTTCACCAATTTATAGATGATCCTTGGTGAATGCCGCCTTGTAGGGATGCGGGCTAGTAGGGTCTCCATGTGGAATGCCGGCTGGTAGGAACATTCGACTTTTCTTTAAGGCCGATGGAACGTCTGTAGCCTCCGATGGAAGGATACTTCAAAGGAGGAACCACAGTCGAGGCAAATGAGCTGCCAAACTGGGTTTCCTTTTTGGTAGCAGAGGCGTTGGAACTTCTTCTTCTAAGGGCAGCTTCTTTTGGGCTTCTGCTTGGGACGTCTTCTTCTTGGGCAGCTTGGCTATAGAGGTGGAATCTTCTTCGGCTCCACGGAATAAAGTGAAAGGTTACTACTAATTCTATACCTTCTGAAAATTATCTCAATAATGAAAAGGTGTAGGAAAAAGTAGCTGGTTTTCCACTTTTTATTTAATTTAAAATTTAATTTAACATGGTTAAACGTTACTATTTTTAAAGTTTCACAAATTTAATGAATAATATAAATTTTATTTATTTAAAATTTAAATATTTTTAAATAAAATTTTATTTTAAAATACATTATAATTAAAATTTTGACATAAACATTTTTATTGGAAATATAATAAAATATAATATGTAAAGGAAATATATTTTTATATTTTATAATAGTTTCTCATAATGGTTTTACCTTAATTCAAATTTAGCGGTAAAATAGTTTTGGCTGGAGAATTAGATCTTAAAGAGTGCTAGAGTGAATTAATATTTTGTTATGTTAATATTTTACAATTTATACTATATTTTATATGTTTTATTTTTAATTATAGTATATTTATAATTTATATTTTATAATATTATAAAAAGAACTTGGTATTTATTTATTTACAAGATTTTAACTGTTTTTTCTTATTTAAAATAATATGAATACAATTCACTAGTTAACGCTTTAAAATACTTTCGATTAAAGAAAACGTTATTTTATATTTTGGGTAACTATTTAAAATGACACTATATATCAGTTCCCCATCGAGACACGGAGTGAACATCTTCATGGAAGCGTACTCGACGGAGAGGGTTTCTTCTGGAAAGTGTACTCTTGAGAATAGGAACCACTGGATGTAGAGTCGTCGTCGTAGTAGGAACATCAGGTGCATCAGAGGTAGGAACATCAGGTACATCGATAGCTTCTACTGTTACCAGAAAATGCGGGACAAAAGTATCTGCTACGATGTTTTCTTCCTTTGGTTGATGTGATGTATTGGAGGACGATTACTCTTTGTTTGCAGAAAGGAGCGGTTTGAGTAATAGGAAGTCACTTTCGCAGGTAGTTGTTAGATGTGCATTTTTGTAGGTTTTTCTTCGTAGGTTGTTTATAACTTCTTTGCAGCAGAAATCCAAAGGGACAAATTGACCGTAAAGTATCCGGTGTAGAATTGCTCTAAAAGACGTCTAGCTGTTGTCCGTTATTTGTTTAGTTGAGTTGAATTTATTTGAGCCATAAGAATTTGGTAAATGAAGTTAGGCTTCTTAAGGAGTACGTGGTTCTTGTGGTATGTGTTCTTGTTGTAAGGACAAGAATCCACGTTTTAAGGGAGGTTACTGAGGTGGGCGGCTTCATTCCTACAGCAGAGATGACTGTTGTTCTTGAGGTAGCTGGTGGTAGTGAGAAGCCATGAAGACGAGCAGCGTAGTCCTTGTGAGACATCCATAAAGTCCCGATTGTGATGGGAGTTGGGATGGTAGGCCCAACTTGTTGTTCAGGAGTTCGGCTGGTAGGCCGAACTTTTGGACGAATCGCTGGATCAGTAGTTGGGCTGGTAGGCCGAACTTTTACATGGCCACCCAGTTCAGAGTCAGCTGCCTCAGTTGTACATAGCCGCTTTGAGGAAAGGGCAAGGGAGGTATCAGCTTCTTCTTGGGTGTTCTTGGTCCATTGTTCAGTTGTCCAGAAAATCTGGACACACTCGCAGTTTCACCAATTTATAGATTTTTTTTTTTTTTTTTTTATGTCTCCTCCGGTGGGCAAAGGCCAGGAGGCCTACCAAATTCCACCGGAGTTGGGAAAGGTCTATAATCATGGTCGATGGTGGCCGACGTGTCCAGACACACGGTGTTTGAAAGTATGCAAGTCAAAGGAAGTTGGGAAAACAGATGAAGGGAGTGTGTTCCAGACTTTACCAGTAGAGTATATGTAAGACTGAGCATAGCGGTTAAGTCTGGGGTCGGAGAGTTGGACAGAGAAAGGATGAGAATGTGTAGAAAGGCGTGTCGCACGAGCTCTTCTCAATGGAGGAGGTATGCAACGAGAGAGTTCAGAAGAGCAGTGTCTGTTGTAATAGCGATAGTAAAGAGAGAGTGACGCAACAATTCGACTGGCAGAAAGAGATTGAAGAGAGTTAGTAAGAGCAGGAGAGTTGATGAGACGAAATGCCCTAGACTCCACCTTCTCTAAGAGAGCTGTATGTGTGGAACCACCCCAGATGTGCGAAGCATACTCCATACAGGGCGAACAACACCCCTATACAGAGCAAGCAACTGGGGTGGCGTGAAGTAATTCTGAAGGCGCCTCAGAACACCCAACCTCTTAGAAGCTTGTTTAGAAAGAGAAGTAATGTGATCTTTCCAAGAAAGATCACGAGAAAAAGAAACACCAAGAATATTAAGGACAGATGAAGGCTTGAGTTGTGTGTTTTCGAAGAAGATATCATAGTTGTGTGGAAGATTGTGTCGAGTGGAGAGATGGAGGAATTGAGTTTTTGAGGCATTGAAAACAACCATGTTTTCTCTGCCCCAATTTGAAATACGAGAAAGATCAGAGGTTAGTTGCTCCAAGGCTACCCTTCTCGAGTCTATCAACTGCTGTTGGGTGGGACGTTTTTCAAAATGGAAAGAATAATGAAGGGTGGAGTCATCAGCATAGGAGTGGATAGGAGATGAGGTGATGGAGAGAAGGACATTAATGAAGAGTAGAAAAAGTGTTGGTGAAAGGACAGATCCCTGAGGAACACCACTATTAATAGATTTAAAGGATGAACGGTGGCCGTCTACAACAGCTGCTATAGAACGACCGGAAAGGAAATTAGAGAGAAGATCACAGAGAGAAGGATAGATTCCGAAAGAGGGAAGTTTAGAAATCAAAGCTTTGTGCCAGACTCTATCGAAGGCTTTCGATATGTCCAGCGCGACAGCAAAAGATTCACCGAAATGCCGAATAGCGGAGGACCAAGATTCAGAGAGAAGGGAAAGAAGATCACCTGTAGAGCGTTTCTTACGAAAGCCATACTGGCGATCAGAGATAAGATTAGAAGAATTGAGATGTTTCCAAATCTTCCTGTTAAGGATAGATTCGAAAACTTTAGAGAGAACGGAGGTCAAAGAAATAGGACGGTAGTTGGAGGGTTGAGAGGGGTATCCCTTCTTCGGCACAGGTGTGAATGAGCGCACGTTTCCAGCAAGAAGGGAAGGTTGAAGTAGATAGACAAAGACGAAATAGTTTACCGAGGCTGGGTGCAAGCTCGGAAGCACAAGTTTTGAGAACCACAGGAGGAATACCATCGAGGACCGTACGCCTTCTTAGTATTAAGCTCAGAGAGAGCAGAAATGACATCGGTAGAAGAAATTCTAATTTTAGGCATAATTGAGTTAGAGGGGGTTGAAGGAGGAGGAATAGCTCCGGAATCGTCTAAGGTTGAATTAGAGGCAAAAGTTTGAGCAAAGAGTTCAGCTTTAGAAGAAGGTAAAACAGCAGTTGTGCCGTCGGAAGATATTAAAGGAGGGAAAGAGGAAGAAGCAAAGTTAGAGTTGACATTTTTTGCAAA
>SEYY01025161.1:0-10000 GCA_009176605.1 Armadillidium nasatum
CAGGATTCATTCCTCGCCATTGGTAGAAATCAGGCAACCCTTTTCATCATATAAATACGGTGGATTCCTGGATCTTTATATTAACACGTCGTTTACCGTGTCCCTTGGGGATACTCCAACCAAGAAATTTTTTTTTCCTGAAAATGAAAAGAATTTATTTAAAGGGTTAACTTCCCTAAATCTAAATTTCTTGTATGAGAAGATTGAAAGGAGTGTTTTTTTTAAAGGGGTTTCAACCTCCCCGGGTACCTCTCTGCTGACTATTTTTTATATATATTTCGTATATCTTTTTTTTCGCTAAAGAATTGAAAATATATGAAGGAATTAAAAAAACGTTTAATAAAATATTAAAATGAAAATTTGGACATTAAAATGAAAATTTGGAAAAAAAAATTCATTTTTTTCAAATTTTTGCTCATCAAGCGAATGTTTTTATTTGAACTTCATATATTTCCAAGATCAAACTTCGTGAGTATCTTCCTCTAACTGTCTTATTCATATGGAAAGTTTGGAAAACATCAATTTAATAGTTTTTTGGCAAATTTTTTTTCCAATGAAAAGTGATATTCAGAGAACATAGCAGAAACCTAAGCTTCATAATGTCGATTATGAAGTACATTCCATGTTTAAGTGGTCATATCTCAGTAACCATTTGGAGTTATGAAAAACTAATCACATATTTGGAATCAGGAAATTATTTTCTTTAAAAATATAGCAAAAATAAATCAAAAAATAAATAAAATAAAATAATTTTCTTTGTGGTTTCCATTTGTCGCCATTTTCAAGGTCGTTCGATATGTGTTACTTGAATAGTCTTTCTCAGAAACCCTTTATAATAATGAAAAAATAACTACATATTTGGAATCAGCAAAGATTTTACTAAAAAACTATTGAAAAAAAAAAATTTCCCCCCCCCTAAATTTGTGGTCCTTATTTCGGAGGGTCCCATTTTGAAATTTTTTTGAGTGGTCATATCTCAGTAACCATTTGGAATTATGAGAAACTAATTACATATTTGGAATCAGGAGAAAATTTTCTATATAAATACCACACATAAAAAAATTTAATATGAAATTTCTTTGTGGGCCCCATATGACACATAATTCAAGGTCATTCGACAGGAGTCACTTTAATAGTCTTTTCTCTGGAACAGTTTGGAATTATAAAAAACTAATTACAGATTTAGAATCAGCAAATGGGGAAATTTTTCAACCCCCAAAAGTTGGTGTTTTTCAATTTAAAAATTTTTTTTGGGGGTCATGCCATACTTTGAGTGGTCATATCTCAGTAACAGTTCGGAATTATGGAAAACTAAATTACATATTTGGAATCTAGAGACTTTCATATAAAAATGTCACAAAATGTCATTCGACAGGTGTGACTTGAAATTTTTTATTCCTCAGGAACCGTTTGGAATTATGAAAAGCCTGTGCATATTTGGAAAAAGCAAAAATTTTACTAATAAACTATTGAAAAAAATGGGGGAAATTTTTTCACCCCAATAGATGGAATCCCCTTAAGCTATATCGTATCAATTACGTTGATCTCTTGCTTTTTGAATATATTCTCAGTTGTGATTAACATTTTTGTGATCATTTTGATATCGTCAGTGAAGCTGTTGGTTCTTATATTTATTTTAAACTAGGTCGTAAGTCCATCTGAATAGTATCAGATCGAATCAAGCCTCAATTTTTTGAGCAACTCATGGACACGGGCGTAATTAGCAATTTTGTCACTCGGGGCAAAATTGTAGATTGGCGCCCCCTTCCCCCCCCCCCTCCTTCCTCATTTTTCTATCGGTTTCTCTTATTTTGTTATTATCCATGTTAGATGCAAAGACTCACATACAAGAAAGTTTTATATATATATATATATATATATATATATATATATATATATATATATATATATATATATATATATATATATATATATATATATATATATATATATATATATATATATATATAATATATATAATATATCTGATGGATAAATGCAAGACTCATACCAACTTTCACTAGAGTTGAAGTCCTAGGAGCAAATTAAAGGTTAACATGCCCCGATGTAAGACGCTGAAGATACGCAAGACAAAGGAAGTTGGGAAAATAGATAAGAGGAGTGTGTTCCAGACTTTACCAGTAAAATATATGTAGGATTAATCATAGCGGTTAAATCTGAGGCTGGAGAGTTGGACAAAGAAAGGATGAGAATGTGTAAAAAGACATTTCACACCAGCCCTTTTCAACGGATTTCAGAATGAAAGCTCAGAAGTACAGTGTCCAAATCTATATTATAGATTGTGACGGAAAAATTTGACAGGCAGAAAGAGACTGAAGACAGTTAGTGAGAGCAAAACTAGACTTCATTTTTTCATAAAGAGTTGTATGAGTGGAATCACCCTAGGAGCGAGAGGAGTAACCCATTACAGGGGTGAATAACACCTAAAAAGAACAAGCAATTGGAGTGGTGTAAAGAAATTCGGAAGGAGCTCTAGAACATTGGATCTTTAAGAATCGTGTTTAGAAAGAGAAGAAATATGATCCTTCCAAGAAAGATCACGAGAAACTGAAACTTTGAGAATATTAAAGTCATTCGAGGGTTTGAGTTGCATTTTCGAAAATGCGATAGTTTTGTGGTAGATTCTGTCGAGTAGAAAAATGGAGAAACTGAGTTTTTAAGTTCAGAAGTTATCTACTATTAAACCTCACTCCTAGCGTCAATTGCTGTTGGTTAGGATGCCTTTCAAAATGAAAGGAATAATGAAAGATGGAGTCGCCAATAATGAAGTCGATAGGTGATGAAGTATCAGAGAGAAGGTCATTAATGAAAAGTAGAAAAAAAGGTGGGGATATGACAAATTCCTGAGATACAAAACAAAAAATAGACTTAAAGGATGAACGGCGTCCGTCTACAACAGCAGGTATGAAAAGGAAAGTAGAGAAAAAGATAGTTTCCAGAATAGGAAAATAGAGAAATCAAAGCTTCGTGCTAGACTCTATCGAAGGCTTTGGGTATATTTAGTCATGTAGAGAAAATAAATAAAAACTCACTCAATGTGAAAGCTACGACATTACTCCTATCCATGAGTGAGCAGGAGCGTAAATAGGGGGTAGGGACAGGGGTATTGGTTGCCTCGGGAGCCAGATGGTATGGGCAGCAAAAGTTCTTCTTGATATTTGAAAAAAATGAAAAAATAAAGGTTTCAGAATAAATAAATTCTAAATAAAAAATAAACGATATAACACGTAGACTCCTACAGATATATATATATATATATATATATATATATTATATATATATATATATATATATATATATATATATATATATATATATATATATATATATATATATATATATATATATATATATATATATATATATATATATATATATTAGATAGGGAAGGAGACTGCGACGTTCAGGGTGAGGTAAGTAAATACTCCACATTGGACATTACCCACGGTCTGCTAGGTTTCACTATAGTGTTTTCCTGTTCACTCCTTTGTTCTTTAATTCGTCCTCTATACATATCATCTTTCAAGAGAGTTTCTCGTGCACCCTCGATTTACATCATAGTGCCTCACATTTCTACCACCCTCCTCCTTTATTGATATGTCCTCCACAGATTTACAAACATACCCTAACATTATTTAAAAAAAAAAAAAAAAAAAAGGCAAAAAGCCAAAACGCAAACCTACTTTGGAAATTTCAATACCCCACATCCACCGCTCATACCATGGGAGTCTTCAAAATCCGCTGAAGGGGTTGTTGCCTCCAAGACTTCGCGGCCAACTTGCTATGGTGCATAATCTCCTTTTTTATTAAATTCTGTAAAATTCTCAGTCTTTATTCTATGAATACCACCATCCTTCTTCTAGAATTCACCTCTTGTTCTTAACTAAAACTCAGGTGCTTGATCTTTCTGAAAACAACCCCTGTCTGTTTCCTCTTACTGTTTCTGTTCTTGATTTCAGCCAAAGATGTTTGTCGTGCATACATGAGGAAGGTAGTTTTTGTTTCCGTGACTCTACTTTTGAGTCTTCTGAATTTTCCCACTTGTTGAATTAAGCTCTCTTGCCATTCTTTGACTAAATTCATTGGTTTTGTTTATTTATTGCCTAACTCTACTGACTTTTCTAAATTCTTTGACTATCTAAGTTTCAAAATAAAGGAGATTCTTTCTTCTTTCTCTGAAATCATTATTTTAGGTGATTTCAGTGTTCACCACAGCCTATGACTTTCTTTTGGTTCTCAAGGTAAAGCCGATTAACTTGCCTTCCATTTCTTGATCCAAAATCCAATCTACTCGTATCTCTGATTACCTTGCAGATGAACTTAGCATTCTAGACTTTTCTTAACTTACAATATATCTCCTCATACTGTTCAACTGTCCACCTTTAGGTGCTTTAATCACCATCTTATCTCTGAATACTCATCTATCTTTTTAAGTCTTCCTCAAGAAAGTTCCCTTCTTATTGTGAGGAAACGTTTGTGGAATTTCAGTGCCGAGAACTAGTTTGATTTGCGGATATACTTCTTCGATTTCCAGCCTAATAATAAATGCTTCCTAGTGAGGGGTACCCTTGGAAGGGAATCTCTCTCTGACCTGGAGGCATACATTCCATCTTTGGTTTAATTCATTTATGTCGAATATTGTAATTTCCTCTGAAGAATACATTTTTGCTTTCTCTATGAGTTTCACACTAATTTACTTTATATCAGCAGATAATTATACAAAGAGTCAATTTTCGAATACTAAAGAATTCGGGTAAGCCTTATTCAATATTCATTTACATTTCGGATATAGATATCTGAAACGATTATCCTTTCCCGATTATATTGAATTTGAGAACAAATTGTATCTAATATAGGAATAATCGGACCAACCACCATATATATATATATATATATATATATATATATATATATATATATATATATATATATATATATATATATATATATATATATATATATATATATATATATATATATATATATATATATAATATATATATATATATAATATATATGTGTGTGTGGTGTGTGGGAAGACAGCTGGGTGTGGCTGGTGTTTTTCACTGAACTTTGTTGCCTTGTGTTCATCTTTTTTTGGTTTCATCTTCTTATCTAGCGTACCCTCAACCTTACACTGAAGTATCTTACACTCACACCTCCTAAATGGTGTAACTTAAACCTACTCCGAAGATGTTTAGAAAGGGAAAGGCGATATCCAAATAATAATCTTCATCTACCTCTTACACCATCATCGCTTGGGAGTTGGTGTCTCCAAGACTTCTCTTTCCGTTTGCTATCACACATGATTTTTTTTTATCGTCAATTTCTGTAACATTCGCCTTTTATATTGTAATTTCAACTTTATTGAACACCACCTCTCTTCTATATCTCGCCTCTTATTAATGACTGATACTCATGATCCTAAGTATTCGAACAGAAAACCTTTCTCTGTTCTCCTTTACTTTCTTTATTCTCAGTTTTTAGTCAAAGACGATTATTGGATGCTATGTGCGAAAAATAATTTTTTTTTCGTTTCTGTAATTTGGAGTCTTCCTAATTTTTCATCCTATGGCTTAGCCTCTCTTGCCAATCTACGAGCAAATTCATTTGTTTGTTCTGTTTATTTTTATCTCCTAACTCTACTGAATACCCTAAACTCATCGAAGATTTAAACTGTAAAAAAGAGCACATTTTCTCTTTTTCTTCTTTCTATAAAATCATCATTTTAGGTTTTCAAAGTTCACCACCGCCAATGACTTCCATTTCTCAATTTACAACTGGTGAACTTGCCTTCCATTTTCCTGATTGCCTTGGAGATGAACCCAACAAGCACGAAAAGGAAGCAGAACACCCATCAACCTTGACCACTGACGAGAAGTCCGAACAAGCTCGACAAGCTTGTCGTAGATGAAATGGTATCCAGAACCTTGCCGAATGTGCCACGTCATTGGTAACAATTCATCCGTTTGCTAGAATCATTTGTCGAGCTTGTTCAGTCTTCTCGTCAGTGGTCGAGGTTGATGGGCTTCCTACTCTCTCTTCGTGCTTGAAGATTGTCCGGTTATCTTTGAATTTCTCGATCAATTTATACACACTACGCTGAAAAACACTGCTCCCGTATTTCATTGAGAGTATGATGAATTTCAGATCCTGCCACACCCACAGACCACAGACACTGGATCACAGAATTTTGTCCTTCTTTGGTGCACACTGCTAACGATGCGGCAATGTTTACGCTATAACATCAACGAGAACAATAAAACGATCAGAGTCAAATCTGAGTCACGTTATATCAGGAGTGCCATTTTTCACCGTGGGACCAACCTATGGCGAAAGTTATGACCGAAGTGGAAATAATTTTTGACTTTCCCTTTATATATATATATATATATATATATATATATATATATATATATATATATATTATATATTATATATATATATATATATATATATATATATATATATATATATATATATAACCTATGAAATGGTTTTGATCAGTGCTCGACCATATCCATTGACTTAATCGAATGATTGAATAAGCAAAATATAAAAACAGAGACTATTTCGATGGATGGAAACAAAAAAAAGGTTTGGGTAGGCTAAGGCTAAGCTTTGGCTAAGGCTGACGGTCACATGACTAAAATGAAAGAAACAGTTGACTTTTCAGCCTTTTTTACTTTTCTATTTATATTGGTTGTAAGCCTTTAGACGTCTTTATATACAGGAAGATATAAAAGCATTACTTAAATGAATATATGAGAGTTTATTCCCATGGAAATATAAAATAGGAGACGCTTTATCGCTAAAATAATTATGAATACATACCTGACCAAAAAAAAACTTTTATATGCATGAGTATGAACCTATACTAAGATGTGTTGACTAAATGTTTCTGACATTATATATATATATATATATAATAATATATATATATATATATATATATATATATATATATATATATATATATATATATATATATATATATATATATATATATATCGTCTCCTCTGGTGGGCAGTGGCCAGAGGCCTACCTAATTCTCCCAGAATTATGGAATATACCTACACCTGGCCAAATCAAAGACCGACATATCCCTACTCAAGGAGTTGGAAAATGTGCAAGTCAAAGAAAGTTGGGAAAATGGATAAATGTAATGTTTTTCCGATTTTACCAGTAGAGTATATGAAAGGTTGAGCATAGCGTTTAAGACTGGGTTCAAAGAGTTAGACAGAGAAAGGATGAGACTGTAGAGCGTGTCACACGAACCTTTTTCAACGGAGGAGGAATGCGACTGTTGAATTCAAAACAAAATTTTCATTGTAATAGCGATGGTAGACAAAAAGAGACTTGAGAATGCTAGTGAGAACGAAAGAGTTAGCAATACGAAAGGTATTAGATTTCACATTTTCAAGGAGAGCTGTGTGGGTGAAACCACCCCAGATATGGAAGCATATTCTGTACAGGTAGGAAAAACACCCCTATAAGGAGAAAGCAACTGGGATGATTTGAATAAAATCTGAAGGCTTCTCAGAACTCCCAACCTCTTAGAAGGTTGTTTAGAAAAAGAAACAGTATGATTCTTTCAAGAAAAATCAATGGAAAAAGAAGCACCAAGAATATTATGGACAGACGAAGATTTGAATTTTCTGTTTTCGAAGAAGATAATATAGTTATATAGAAGATATTGTCGAGAAGAAAGAAGAAAAAACCGAGTTTTTGAGCTATTGAAATTAACTACGTTTTCTTTACCCCGATTAGAAATTCGAGAAAGACTATCCTTCAAGCATCAGGTAATTGTTATATATGTATTAGGGATGTAGCGATGTCAAAATTTTAATCGACACAGATATAGATACAAATAATTTTAAACCACTCGATACCGAGTGCCGATACGATACCACTAGAAATTACCGATACCGATACCAATTTTTTCAACTGAATTCATGAAGGTTGAAACAAGATAGAAAATATTCAATGACTATAAAAAAAAAATTTTCTAGTTGTTTTGAAGTCATAGTGCACGGTCTATTTTCTTCTTTAATTTCTGCAACATTCGCTGTCTTCAATCCAATTTCAACTTTGCTTGAACACAATCTTTCTTCTAGACCTCATTTCTTATTCTTGATCGAAACTAAAGGTGCTTGAGCTTTCTGATAGCAAACCATTTTCTGTTTCCTCTTACTGTCTATACCATCAATTTTCAGCCAAAGGAGGTTGTTGTGCATATGTGCACAACGATGTTGTTTGTTCACGTGTCTCTAATTTGGAGTCTTCTCAATTCCACCTCGTAGCTTAAGTTCTTTCGCCATTCTAAGACTAAATTCATTTGTTCTGTTTATTTATCTCTTAATTCTACTGACTATCCTAAATTATTTGACAACTACACTCCAAAATAGAGCACATTCTCTTTTCTTCTCCTTTCTCAGAAATCATCATATTAGGTGATTTCAATATTCACAGCCCCAAGTCTTCCTCAAGAAAATGTCCAGCCTATTGCGAGGAAACGTTTGTAGCATTTCGGTGCGCAAGCTGGTCGAACTTGCATTGGTATTTCTTTGATTTCCCGTGGAATTATTATATCTTCTGTGGAAAGGGTCCTTCGGAGTGTTCAGAGCGCAATGTCGAGGTGATTGTCGTATGGAGACGTATATTCTATAACCTTTCCCTTCTACTAAACCTTACAAACCTTGATTTAACTCTGCTTGTTGTCGTACTATTTCCCACAGAAACTCATACAATTTATATTTCATCCCGGGATCAAGCAAAATATGTTCTTCGTAATTTCCTGGTAAAAAATGCAAAAATTTTTCTGGCTCTTCTTTCTCACGCTTTTTTGGTATTTTGTAAAAAATGTCAACTCAAAATTTTCTTCTCTCTCTTTCCCTCTTCTAGAACCTTCTTTAAGCACAACTGAAGTTTTTCTTTCTTTTAAAGCTGAACTCCTCACTCAAACTTTTTCCTCTAATTCAACTTTAGATGATTTCGGAGCTACGCCTCCTCCATCAAATTGTTATTTCTTCTAAAGACGTCATTTCTGCACGCTCTGACGTCAAAGAAGGCATACGGTCTTGATGGTATCCCTCCTGTGGTTCTCAAAACTTGTGCTTTTAGCTTGCACCCTGCCTTGGTAAAATATTTCGCTTCTGACTTTCTACTTCAACCTTTCCTTCTCGCTGGAAACGTGCTCTCATTCAGCGTGTACCGAAAAAAGGGGATCCCTCTCAACCTTCCAACTTCCGTCCCGTTTCTTCAATAATAATATATAAGATTTTGAAACATCTCAATTCTTCTAATCTTATTTCTGATTGCCAGTATAGCTTTCGTAAAAAACACTCTACTGATGATCTTCTTTTCCTTCTCTCTGACGTTTGGTTCGGCATTTTGGAAAATCTTTTGCTGTCGCGTTTGAAATATCGAAAGAATTCGATAGTGTTCCACAAAGGTTGATTTCTAAACTTTTCTCTTTCAGAATCTATCCTCTCTGATTTTCTTTTCGGTCGTTCTTTAGCTGTTGTTGTAGACGGCCACGGTTCATCCTTTAAATCTATTAATAGTAATGTTCCTCAAGGATATGTCCTATAACTCTTTTTCTGTTCTTCACTAAAGACCTCTCAATTATTTAATTACCTATCCACTCCTATGTTAATGATTCCACCAAACATTACTCCTTCCAGTTTGAAAGACGCCCTTTCCGAATGGCAGTTAATTGACGCTTGAATGGTGACCTTGGAACAACTAGCCTCAGATCTTTCGTAATTCAAATTGGGGCAGAGAAAACAATGTCTTTTTCAATGCCTCGAAAACTCAGTTCCTCCATGTCTCTTCTCGATACAACCTTCCAAACAACTATATTCTGAGGTGCCTTCAGAATTTCTTTATTCCACCCCAGTTACTTACTCTTTCTAGGGGTGTTGGTCTCCCCTGTATGGAGTACGCCTCACACACCTGGGGTGGTTCCATTCATACA
>SEYY01025161.1:22500-25000 GCA_009176605.1 Armadillidium nasatum
CACAGAAGAGGAGGGAGGAAGGAAGGAAGGTCAGATTTAAGAGTAGAGACCTAGAGGGGAGAACAATTTTTGTGAAATATATCCATTATATATTTTTACTTTTTAAATTAAATTTTTATGAAGAGTAATGAAAGTATCTTATAAAATAAAGTACAATTTAGTCCTTAGGATGATGAAGTTAAAAACTTAATTATTTATTTAATCTCCAATTAGGAATATTTAAGATCAAATGAGAAGATTTTCTTCTCAAAACTTTGTCTCCCATTTAGAATCACCAACACTGATAATACAAGGCAATAGTTTCTCTCTTACTTTAATTCTATAATTTAATAGTATTTTTCTTTTTTTTTTTAAATTAAAAGTTTACTTATCATGGGCATTGCCCTATTCGGGCTGACAACTGCTCAAAACTTATAAGTATATATATATATATATATATATATATATATATATATATATATATATATATATATATATATATATATATATATATATATATATATATATATATATATATATATATATATATATATATATATATATATATATATATAGTATATATCTTTTTAACCCCATTTCATGGAAAATATTAGAGAGAGGAGACAGCTGGGTTGAAGGATTGAGAAACTGAGGAGATGAAGGTAAGGAGACCTAAAAAAGAAGAAAATAAATACAAGAGTTATGAAGATAAAAAATAGAAAAAGAATCATGCATTGTCTTGCCAGGTAAATGAAGATACTTAAATAAATACAACATACGAACAGCAAACTCAGTTCCATTTATTTCTTGATTTTACGGATAAAATAATGAGGCTACATTAAAAATAGCTTTTAAAAAAAAATTAAAAAGGCTTAAAAGCGAAAGGTTGTGGTTAAGAAGAGACAGTTATAACTTTCTCACTGTGAGGGGAATGAGGGTAGAGGGAAATAAGGTTCATTTATCCCTCAGAAATTCCTTGCTTTTCCTACATTTCCACAAATGAGATACTAATCACCTATAGAGTAATTTTTACGGATGCTCTTTACTGATGGATGTGTTATATTCAATTTATCTATAACACTGCTTGGTATTATATATATAAACAATATTTTTAAACCGATATATCGATATTTTTCAATGAATAGTATCGACGGCAATTTGATACTTTTAAAAATATCGATTATTATTGATAAATCGATATTATATATATATATATATATATATATATATATATATATATATATATATATATATATATATATATATATATATATATATATATATATATATATATATATATATATATATATATATATATATATATATATATATATATATAGGACCGACCAGGCAAACCCCGGCCTGCCTAAAAATCAAGGAAAACTGGGGTTTGCCTGCTGGGGTTAAAATGTCAAAATATACTCTAGGGCAGTACAATTTCAAATTTTTTAAAAATTTTCAGCCGATTCTCCTGAAATTTTCAGTGTATATAGCTTTTTTCCCTGTGAAAAAAAAGTCCATTTCTAGTGTTTTTCTGAATCTATAACGGTTAAAAAGTGTTTTTTTTTTTTTTTTTTTTTTTTGGAAATTTGATGTTTTTCAAATTAATGTTGCTGCTAAATTACTTTTCAGAATGACTTGAAATTTGGAAAGTATATTCAAAATGCTATGAGCTACAAAAGCTTTTAACAGAATTTTGTTCCCAGAGTTATAGGAAAAATATTATATATATATATATATATATATATATATATATATATATATATATATATATATATATATATATATATATATATATATATATATATATATATATATATATATATATATATATATATATATATATATATATACTCAAAGACATGGTTATTAATGTTTCAGAGGGTCAATTGGTTTTATATATATATATATATATATATATATATATATATATATATATATATATATATATATATATATAATATATATATATATATATATATATATATATATATATATATATATATATATATATATATATATATATATATATATATATATATATATATATATATATATATATATATATATATATATATATATATATATATATATATATATATATATATATATATATATATATATATATATATATATATATATATATATATATATATATATATATATATATATATATGATGTCTCCTTAGGTGGGCAAAGGCCGGAGGCCTACCAATACCAATCCACCAGAGTTGGGGAAATGTCAGAAATCTGGTCGCTAATGACCGACGTGACCTGATACACGGCGTTTAAAAGTGTGCAATTCAAAGTAAATCCTGAGTAAACAAAATAAAAGGGAGTGTGTTCCAGACTTTTACCAGAAGAGTACATGTAAGATTGAGCATAGCGGTACAGTTTGGGGTCGGAGAGTTGGACAGAGAAATGATGAGGTAGCAACGTGAGAGTTCAGAAGAGCATGTGCGCTGTAATAGCGATAGTACAGAGAAAGTTACGCAACAATTCGACGGGAAGAAAGGGATTT
>SEYY01025161.1:30000-83504 GCA_009176605.1 Armadillidium nasatum
GAAAGGTAGCTGTGGATGATGGATGGTTGTTTTAGTCTGTGTTCGGTTGGATGTAGAGAGTTTGGTGGCATGGGTGTGGGTAGAAGGGTTTTTGCGTAGAATTGAGTGCCTATCATTTCGAGGTGGTTATTTAGAGGTAATTTTTTGGTTTCATTATGTAAGTGTTGTTGAGGGGTTGTGGGTGTGCATCCGGTAATTGTGGAGGCTTATATATATATATATTATATATATATATATATATATATATATATATATATATATATATATATATATATATATATATATATATATATATATATATAATATATATTATATATCAGCTGAACTCATAATTTTCTTATAATTTTTACTATCCGCGGAGGCGGATGCGGTTGCGGATATTCAATTGCGGATATCCGCGGATGCGGATATTGGAAAAATGATGCGGATATCCGCAGTTGCGGATGCGGATATCCGGTCCACCTCTATATATATATATATATATAACTTTTTACCTTTTTACCTTCTCACTCCTGACCACCCCACGCTGGGGAAGCCACACTTCGCTAATGAAGCCGCCCACCGCAGATGGCCTCCTCCAGAGATCACTCAAGGCAGAGATGTTCCAGAAGATTCTGAGGCGAGAATTAGAAGGACAGAATAACAGGAAGCGCAACACGGTCTCCGGGGCCTCTCCTCATCTGGTACAAGTGGGAAATGTTGTCTGGTTTATATTGTATTTGTGTTTGTATTGTTGTAAGTTTGGATGGTGCCCACATCTCAACCTTGATAGGGAGATTTGTGAGTGTCTTGGAAGGTTGTTGAAGTCGGGATTTATTTCGGGAGGGTGTGTGTTTAGAATGTTTTTTGGTTGTCTATTTGTCAAGTAGGAATGTGTTAGATGAGTATGAATATGTTTTGTTATTCTGGTGTTGGGAGGGGATGGGGGGATGTGATTTAGGATTGGTTTGTAGAAGGTAGCTGTGGATGATGGTGGTTGTTTTAGTCTGTGTTCGGTTGGATGTAGGAGAGTTTGGGGGCATGAGTGTGTGGGTAGAAGGGTTTTTGCGTAGAATTGAGTGCCTATCATTTCGAGGTGGTTATTTAGAGGTAATATTTTGGTTTCATTATGTAAGTGTTGTTGAGGGGTTGTGGGTGTGCATCCGGTAATTGTGTGGAGGGCTTATATATATATATATATATATATATATATATATATATATATATATATATATATATATATATATATATATATATATATATATATATATATATATATATATATATATATATATATATATATATTAGGGATGGAGCGATACCAATATTTTAAAGGATACCGGTATCAATTTTTCTACTGAACTCATGAAGGTTGAAACAAGAATGAAAATATTTAATGATCATAAAATTTAGGTTTTCTGCTATCTTTCAATTCTCCATCCAAAACGACCTTGAGTAGTTGGTGCAGCTCCCTACTAGTATCCCTGATCGTCTTGGAATAAACCCAACATTCTAGACTTTTTTTAAAAACTTCTAATCCTTCTCCTTATACTGTCAAACTCTCTCTTTCTAAGGGTTCTTCCTATCGCTTTCTTATCTCTGTATCCTCTTCTATCATTTCAAGTCTTCTGCAAGAAAGACTCTCGCGTATTTCAAGGAAACTTTTGTGACATTTTGGTGCTCAAGCTGGTCGGACTTTCGGTCGTACTTCTTTGATTTCCTGTGGAATGATTATCGCTTCTGTGGGAGGGTTCTTATACTTGTGCAGAGCGATTTACGGAGGTGATTGAATGTGGCATGGAGACCACATTCTATAATCTTCCCTTCTATTAATTAAACCTTACAAACCTTATTTTAACTCGATCTACTCATTTTCATGCTATTTGCCGAAGGGATGATGCCTTCAGGAATTACCGTTGTTTTCAAACCAGAAAATCGTGCAATTTATATTTCATCCCGAAATAGAGAAAAATCTGTTCTTGTTCTTTGTAACACCAAAAACTCATTTCTCAATACAAAATATTTTCTTTCAGCACAATTGCAGTTTCACCTTCTTCAAAAACTGAACTTTTTGCTCAGACTTTTGCCTCAAGTTCAACTTTAGATGATTTCGGAGCTTTACCTTCTCCTTGAAACCTCCCCAACCCAACTCATTTATGTCTAAAATTGTAATTTCTCCTAAAGAAGTCCATTTCTGTTTTCTCTTAGCTTTATACTTAAAAGGAGTACGGTACTGATGGTGCCTCTTTGATGAATGATCTCATTCAGCATGTGCGGAAAAAAAGGGACCTCTCCAACCCTTCAGCTACCGTCCCATCTTTTCAACCTCCGATCTTTCTAAAGTTTCTGGTTAAGAGTTGAAAAGATCTCAAATCTTCTAATCTTATCTCTGATCGCCAGTATGGCTTTCGTTAAAAAAGTTATACTAGTGATTTTCCTTCCCTTCTCTCTGACTCTTGGTTCTCCACTCTTCGGCATTTCAGTAAATATTTTGGTGTCGCGCTAGACATATTGAAAGCTTCCGATAGTGTTACACAAATCTCTGATTATTAAATTTCCCTCTTTCGGAATTTATCCTCTCTGATTTTCTCTCCGGTCGTTCTATAGCAGCTGTTGTAGTCTGCCCACAGTTCTTCCTTTAAATCTATTAATAGTGGTGTTTCTTAGGGATCTATAATATCTCCAACTTTTTCTAGTTTTCATCAATAATCTTCTCTCTATTACTTCGTCTCCTATCCACTCCTATGCCGATGACTCCACCCTTCATTACTCCTTTCACTTTGAAAGACGCCCCTTTCAACAGCACAGTTAATTGGTGCAAGAAGGATGACCTTGGAGCAACTGACCTCTGATCTTTCTTGTATTTCAATCTGTGGCAGAGAAAATAAGATTGTTTTTAATGTCTCAAAAATTCAGTTCCTCCATCTTTATACTCGACACAACCCTTCCAAACAACTGTGACATCTTCGAAAACACACAACTTACACCTTTGTTCGTCCTTTATTTCTCGGTGTTTCTTTTTTCGTGATCTTTCTTAGTATGGCTTTATTGGGAGTTCTGAAACAAGTTCGTAAATATTTCACACAACTAGAGTTGCTTGCTCTTATAGGGGTATTGTTCGCCCCTTTTATGAAGTATGCGTCACATATTTGGGATGGACCACTCATACAGCTTTCCTTGAAAAGGTGAAGTCTAGGGCTTTTCGTCTTAACACTCTCACTAACTCTCTCTACCAGTCGAATTGTTGTGTTATTCTCTCTATATTTTCTTTATTACAACGGACACTGCTCTTCTGAACTCTCTCGTCGCATACCTCCTCCACTAGTAAGGGCTCGAGCTACACGCTTTTCTACACAGTCTCCATCTTTCTCTGTCCAACTCTCTAAAAACAGACCTAACAAATATGCTTAATTTTACATGTATTCAACTGGTAAAATCTGGAACACACTCCCTTTATCTATTTTCCCAACTTCCTTTGACTTGTACACTTTCAAACTCCGTATGCGGAGACACGCCGGCCATTAACTGGCTATGATTCTGACTTCCCTCTAACTCTGGTGGAATTTGACCAGATTTCCGATATTTCCCTAACTCTGATGAAATTTGGTAGATTTCTGGCCTTTGTTCACCATATATATATATATATATATATATATATATATATATATATATATATATATATATATATATATATATATATATATATATATATATATATATATATATATATATATATATATATATATATATATATATATATATATATGGGGGACAGAACTAGTAGCCTGGCCCTATAATTATTAATTACTACTTGTAACAACTCCAGGACCAGCATGGGAAACCACAGATCAGAGAAGCATTATCTTCTGGAGAACTCTTTGAGAAAAGTGTTTAGAGGTTAGATGGAGAATGTGTTAGTCCCACTGAAAGCGTGAAAACCCTGCCTGGGAGTTTAAATAACTCAAGGACTGTTATGGAAACCAATGAGTCGAAACATGATATTTTAGATTTAGAGCACTCTAGGAGAGGGACTTTTAAGAGCAGATGGAGAAATATGCTAGTCCCACTGACAGGGTGAAAACCCTTCCATAGAGAATATATATATAATATATATATATATATATATATATATATATATATATATATATATATATATATATATATATATATATATATATATATATATATATATATATATATATATATATATATATATATATATATATATATATATATATACCCTTCTGTTAAAAAATCTGGTATTGATATCGGTCTTTTCTACCGATACTGATACTTCACACCATCCCTAATATATATATATATATATATATATATATATATATATATATATATATATATATATATATATATATATATATATATATATATATATATATATATATATATATATATATATATTATATAATGGGAGAACCCTATTGTAGCGATAGAAATTCTAATAGGTGTAACCTTTGTTTATATTTAAGTCAAACTTTATTAAAGCCATAAGTTATTTTCTTTTAAGAAAAACTTATGAGACCTACGTCGTTTCCACTGGTGGACATAAGATCCCATAAAACCTACAACAAAACCTATAGATTTTTTTTTAATGGAATTTCTGAAAATGGGGAACATTGTTCCTGATCCAAACTTGCCTTGCCTTATATGCAAGTGTTGAATTCGTTCACAGTTCTTTTTGGAAGCGGATCTGACCTAGTGGTTTTACCATACCTTCAAGAACGATCTGCTTGTGCATTTCTTGCTGAGGTCTTAACAACTTTTTCCCAAAAATGAATGAGTCACCTCATCGTAATTCACTCCTCATCAAACCAAAGAAATGGGAAGATCGATGATATCTTTGGATTTGTTTTAAGAGTTCTGCTGTTTTGTTAGGTTACAAAGCATACACATTACCGTTTTTTGTTAAATTTTCTTTCAAGATAATGTTTTTCTGTAAATAGTTTTTTATTTTTTTTGTCACGATCAAAAAAAAAAAAAAAAAAAAAAAAAAAAAAAAAAAAAAAAAAAAAAAAAAAAAAAAAAAAAAAAAAAAAAAAAAAAAAAAAAAAACGATTTTTTTTTTTTTTTTTTTTTTTTAATGAATTTAACCTTAACTTCTGCCTGATGATGCACTATATGGAAGTCTTAGATATCTGGATTTCAAGTGAAAAAATTTTTTTTTTTTTGTTACAAAGAAGATTTCGTCTCAATCTTCAAGTACAGAACAAAAAAAAAAAAAAAAAAAAAAAAAAAAAAAAAAAAAAAAAAAAAAAAAAAAAAAAAAAAAAAAAAAAAAAAAAATGCAAATATTTGAATATACAAAAGAGCCGTGTTAAATTCGGTTCTTTCATTATTGCTGGTGAATTTTACTAATACTTTCTTTACTCTTTTCTTGTGTTACCCAGAAGATTGGGATTGTAGGCTGCACGCCCGTTGAGGAACCATGATCAAGTAAGAGTTAAAAGTATTTCGGTCCTACATGAACTTAATGAAGAACGACTCTTTTTTTTTCTGAGTTTTACGTAAGCTTTGAACATTTCCAATGTTTTTTTTAATATAAAAAATAAAAGTCAGGATTTGTAAAATTAAATGTCCAAAGTTTTAAAACTTTATTTTAAACCACCCAAACGATATTAAGAAAATCAAATACAGTGTGTGACTAGAAGCGTTGCAAAAGAATTTTGTGAACCTTTATTTTCAATTTTTTCATGATTAAAAATAAAAGAGGTAAATATTGTCATTTATTACTTTTAAATTTGAAATTCGTTACAATGAAATACATTTTTAAATTTATATATACAAACATTTCAACTATATAATAATTTACACCTAATTTTTCAATTTAATAATTTTTTAACCCTTTCATAAAAAAAAAAAAACAAGCAAACATTACAAAAAAAATTTAAAATAAAATTGTTAGTAATAAAACATACTTTTTTTTCATAATAAATATTTTACATTATACATAATAAGACTTAAATTTTGAATCTAGTATCCTGCTGGATAGCTCTGTCTTCTTTACTATGGTCTCACTGTCAAAAATTCCTAATTTCTATTTTTGATTAATTTTATGAGCATGTCAAGATATTTATTAATTAATCAAATCTTTTCAACATGATTTCAATGTTACAGAAATGCTTCCTTCATCAATAACTTGTAGACTCACCGCTTCACTATCAACAATTTCGTCTATATATATATATATATATATATATATATATATATATATATATATATATATATATATATATATATATATATATATATATATATATATATATATATATATATATATATATATATATATATATATATATATATATATATATATATATATATATATATATATATATATATATATATATATATATATATATATATATATATATATATATATATATATATATATATATATATATATATATATATATATATATATATATATATATATATATATATATATATATATATATATATATCGTATTTCAGTCCTCTGTCTCCTCCCTCCCCCCTTTCCTACGATATGAAAATTGAGTTTTTATGAGGAAAAAGAAGTGGAACTTACTGTAATTATTTTTGTTACTAAAGAATATTCAATTAAAAATGTCACCTTCAGCTGACACAAATATAATAATATTAAGAACAATAATAATAATTTTTCTATCAAAAACACCACCTCTACCTAACAAATTTTCATCCTCAGAAAGTTTACTTTTAAATGACATTCAGTATTAGGTCATTTCTCATACTTCATTCATGATACCTTTTTCTACTTTTTGAGTAAATGTATAGTTGCCACTACACATCGGAAAGCTACGATAGTTGATCAGGAAACCAACACAAGGAACGACTTCTACAAAAAAAAAGGAAAAAGTGCACAAAAAACAAAATTAAAAACCTTATAAGACATTTTTATTCCTGTTAGGAAGACAAAAATGAAATTATACTTAAAGAATGTGGATTATGAAAGGAAATGAAGCTAGGCCTCGAGGTACAGTAAAGAATAAATATAAGAAACGGAAACGGGAACGGGAACGGGATGGCGTCATAGCTGGATATCCAAATCATAATCCCTTCATTGGTAATTTGGTGCCATGGGCAACTGCCCAATTTCCCAAAATAGTAAATATGGGCATATATATATATATATATATATATATATATATATATATATATATATATATATATATATATATATATATATATATATATATATATATATATATATATATATATATATATATATATATATATATATATATATATATATATATATATATATATATATATGGGGCATTCCATGTCAAGTGACCTAAGGATCCTCGCTCGACTCTCTTCAATTGACAAATTTTTTTCAGGATGTACAGTCGTGAACAAAAGTTCGTTCCTATTAGGCTGGAAATAAATATTTATATAAAATGGGGATCATTTCAGGTTCGGCCAAAAACAGTTCAATTAAGCCCCTCTCAATGTTTTTATTGTCTTTTTATTCAAAAAAGACCTTTTATGAAATGATTTCCATTTTATATAAATATTTATTTCCAGCTTAATAGGAACGAACTTTTGTTCACGACTGTACATATGAGTCCTCCATGGAGGTCTGCAAAGCTTCAATCTCAAAGGTTGTTGGTTGGAGCTCCAAGGATGGTTTCGTAAATGTCACTTTTTTGTTGACGTGACAAAAATTAATAAATCATCATGTTTGTCACTTTGTTGTTTTTTTTTTTTTTTAATTTCACATCTCACGCTCATTGCCCTATTCGAGGAGAGGAACTTTTCTAGGTAATATATTCCTAGGATCCACAAGTGGGATCGAGCCGGCGCTCTCAAGCACATGAGTTAATCACTCTACCGTTTGAGCCACAGTAGACGACACAAGATAATAACAATGATCAAACTTGATGATCTGGCTCATCTTTTTATGTTGAATAACAACTGTACAACAGAAGCTCATAAAGCAAAAGTAGATAAAAATTTTTTCATCGATCAATTTCCCTCATATTTTAGCGAGCTGAACGAATAGCTTTGAAGGGCGACCCTTCTTCAGTTTATAGATCATGGGCATATCATAAAGCATTACAAATGTCATCTTGCCTTCCCATACACTGAGTTATCCATCCAAAATTTAAAAAGGCAAGTTAAACCAATTTTCAAAAGGTTTAACTTAATTTTCAAAGGAACACATTCAATTATATTTTTATAATCACTGAAATGAGCACAACTTATTTGACTGCAAAAACGTGTCTCATTTTGGTCTTTTCATTTAAAAGGAAAAAACTAGCTTCCATATCGAAAATCAAGACAAAACATAGAATGACCCATATATATATATATATATATATATATATATATATATATATATATATATATATATATATATATATATATATATATATATATATATATATATATATATATATATATATATATATATATATATATATATATATATATATATTATAGATCGCCACCACTCACGGGCAGAGCCCTTTCAAGGAGGGGGCACACACAAAGGAAGAAAACTCGTTTAAACACAAACCTAACGCACATCCCTCTGGTAGGCACAGACGTAAACCTTGAAGAGTGGAAGATTAAATACAGGAGGAAAAATAGATGAAGGTAGAGAGTTCCACAGAATAGAGGTGACTGGAAAGAAAGAGGTACCACAACGGGCTAGCCTGGGGTTTCCTACGTCCACACAAAATTCGTGCGAAAGCAGGGCACCCCTTGGGCAACGAGGAAGATGCAACGGTGGAGGAATGCGAGAGGCCAATTCCCTTTAACACCTGCCATTGTAATACCTATAGAAAAGAGATAGTGTGCCGACGTCACGTCGCAGAGATAGGGGATCAAGAGAGTTTGAAAGCAGGGGACAGTTAATTAATCTTTTAGCTTTAGACTCAACCTTATCCAGAAGAGAGGAGCCGGAGCCCCCCCCCAAATGTGAGAACAGTACTCCAATACAAGGGTGAAAAAGACCCCCTGTATATTTGGAGTAACTGCTCAGAGAAAAAAATTATCGCAACCTGCACAGAACTCCCAGCTTCTTAGAGGCCGCTTTAGCAACCAATGTGATATGTGGTTTCCAAGACAATTTAGTGTTTATGTTTAGACCAAGAATGTTAATGTTATTTACAGGTGAGACAGGAGAGTCATCAAAGAGGATAGGAAAGTGGGGGGGAGTTTTTGAGAGAGAGATGTGAAGAAGTTGTGTTTTTAAAGAGTTGAATTTCACAAGGTTGCTATGACCCTACCGGGAAATCCCATCCAGATCGGCAAGAATAGAATCGGAAAGTTGAAGACGAGAAGCAACTCTAGAAGCAAAAGAGGGATCAGATTTGAAATGAGTAGAAGAATGTAGAGTTGAGTCATCAGCATAAGAGTGAACATAGTTAGAAGTGCAGTTGAGATCGTTAATGAAAAGTAGGAATAAAGTTGGAGATAAAACAGAACCCTGAGGAACACCACAGTTGACAGAAAAGGAGGAAGAGGTCGCTCCATCTACAAGTGACGAAATGGAAAGATCTGAGAGAAAACTAGACAAGAGTAAGCAAAGGGAAGGATGAAATCCAAAGGAAGGTAGCCTGGAAAGCATGCCATACCCGGTCAAAAGCCTTGGATATGTCAAGCGCCACCACACAAGACTCCCCGACCGAAGTTCCTAAGGGCAGAAGACCATAGATCAGTAAGATAGGAAAGTATATCACCAGTTAACCTCAAGCGTCGAAAGCCATACTGGTAAAAACTATAATATATATATATATATATATATATATATATATATATATATATATATATATATATATATATATATATATATATATATATATATATATATATATATATATATATATATATATATATATATATATATATATATAATAAAAAAAATAATTGTGGCTAATGAGATTCTCTCATTAAAGAAATGCATTTTTAAAAAAAAAACTCAACATATCACTCGAAGAGACCATATAGGTTTACCATCATATCACAAGGTTGCTGTTAAGAACTATTTGATTACTTCATAATTATTACACAGAATTATGATATAATGAAAAGGGAATCGTTTGTTATTTATTTAAACTTGTGAAAAGATGTCAGATTTACCTTCTGACTGGAATCATGCTACTAGTACCAAGTGTATCAAATTAAAAACTATTATAAAATCTAAGTTAAAAAAAAAAAAAAAAAAAAAAGTTTAGTTAATTTTTTTTTTTTTTTTTTTTTTTTTTTTTTTTTTTTTTTTTTTTTTTTTCAAAAATATTTTTCGAAAATATATTTTGTATTTAAATTTATTAATGAGTGATCATATGCACTGATAAAACACTACCTCTTCAACATACAAATGGCCCAATTATAGAATTAGAATGTTTTCCTTGTAACTCTTCTGACAAATAATTGAAATAGATTTATTAATTTCTGTTGGGGGTATAAAAGAATTTTACATTTAACCAAGTAGAAACCACAATGAAAAATATGATGGATTACCTGTATTTATGAGGGTGGATCGATTAGTACGAGTTTATTGAAAAAAAAAAGGGGGTGAGGAAGGGATCTCGATCAGGGTATGTAATAGACATTTTAGAATAGGAATGAGGGGTATTGTTGACCCTCTGGTTTGTAGGCAATGTAAACCATTATTTTAATTTAAAATATTTTAAAAAGGAGACTTGAGTTTTGTTAGAATCAGAATTGGAAAATGAAAAATAAAAATGGGTTGCTGGTGTATAGAAATAAAAAAAAAGGACTAAAATTTAAAATTCTACATACATTAAAAAGCATTTTGCTTACAGTTGCATTATAAATATTATTTTATAAGATGCTGTCAAACACTGGAATTTTATATTTATAATGAAACAAACATACTAAAAACGATACTTTAAATATTCAAATTTTTAACAGGAATATAATCCAATTCAAGAAGTCATATATCAGGCCTATTTATAAGAACTATGATCTGGTTTACTATAATATGTACAAACATCAGTAAGTGATTTCAATTATATATTTTTCTTTAACTGATATTCTATTAGGAACTTTGTAAAATATAAAATAAATAACTGAAGAAATTATTTAAGGTGAAAACAACAGAAATGACTTAAGAATTCATCTTTAAACATGAAGTAGTAGTTTAAACTTCCAGAAACAATTTAAGAAAAAAAGTCAAATCAGAAGAACATTTGTTAAGACTATAGAGAAATTACAAAAATACTTTATAAAGGCATTTCCAACATCTTTGTGCTTTTTTTAAAATACCGCTCTAGGAAAGAGAACTTTACCTACCTTTACAGAGAAACAAAAATATTTAAAAATCAATAAATTGAAAACTGACAAATACCTTTCTCAATATTTGAAGATCAAATTACATGAAAAAATAACAACAATAAAATGACAGTCTTATAATCCTAAAAATAATAAATGTATCACATTACAAATTAACCCACAGATTTCATATGTATATTAGAAACAAATTACTCACATACATATACATATATATATATATATATATATATATATATATATATATATATATATATATATATATATATATATATATATATATATATATATATATATATATATATATATATATATATATATATATATCAAAAAGAGACTGCACGATAAACAAAACAGTTAAAAATTCAAACTTTCTTTTTGTCTTTAAAGATCAGTAAAAGAGAATCTATTTGAAACTTTTCCTCTTAATAGAAATAAAATTTTGAAAATTATTAAATAAATTGAAAAATAAAATAAAAAAAAAAAAAAAAAAAAAAAAATAATATATATATATATATATATATATATATATATATATATATATATATATATATATATATATATATATATATATATATATATATATATATATATATATATATATATATATATATATATATATATATATATATATATATATATATATATATATATATATATATATCATTCCGGCTCACATGGTTGCTGGAATGGCAGACCAACAACAGAAACGCCTCTTAATCTGATTTTATATCTTAAGAGAATAGAGATGTCTGTATTTTTGTTAAATTCAGGACCATCACAAAACAATCGGTGGTGAAGTCGCTGATTTAGGGAAATAGAACTGAGATAAAAAAAAAAAAAAAAAACTAAACGGGAGAAGATAACTTCACCGAGAGGGTGAAAACTTTTCAATTGAGTAAATGAAGATAAAAAGTTTGTGTTTTAGTGTTTGGAGAATCTTCACTAATAGTAACTGTATTTCCCCCTCTCTTTACCTAAAATAATAAAGGATGTGTGATAAATGACAGATTTTCGGAAAAAAAATTTATTTTAGAAACCCAAAAGACAAAAAGTTTTCTCCAGGAATTTGAATTTAAATATTAATAAATTAATTTATATTTTTCAAAAGAGGCCAAAAAATTTTTTTTAAAGACTACAGAAGAGCCAAACTATTAGAAAATTTTTTTCCTAAGTAAAATTCAGGAAATTTAAATCATTTTTTTTTTTTTTTATTTTTTTTTTAAACTGATCAAACTGGAAATTTTTACTGAAAAGCAAAAGTGGTCTCCCCAAAAATACTCCAACTGAATAGAGAATTGAACTGAAAATACCTAGCCAAGAAGATAAACCTAGAACAAATTTGAAAATCTATTAAAATTTCTGAAAGTAGAATAAGGTGCTTCATTAAACAAAATGTTAATTTAAACATCGAAACAAAAAATAAATAAAAATAATTGTGACAAGGACAAAATTAAAAGAGTTTTAAACGTGAAGAAGTTGAAACTTATTACCTCACTCAAACTGGGCTATTGATTTTTTAACCATAAAAAGATTTGACTTATAAAATGTGTTCCATGTCAAGATAATAGATCAGATTTTGGATAAGAGGACTATACTGTGAAACTTCATTTTTCTAAATTTTGTAAAAATCCAGTTCACATTATTCAACCTGAAGTAAATGTTAAAATATTCTAGCTAGAATGATGGCAGATATGAAATCTTTGGTAACTAGCTAACACTTTAGTTTTCAACAAGATGGAACTAAAATGCCAAAAAAGGAACAAGAATTATCTGCCTGAGAAATGACTCTCAAACAGTCTCATTTAAATTCTACTGATTTTGGCGTACGGGAAAACTAATTTCAATGAGTGTACAATGGATGAAAAATCAAAAATATTTCTAACCCAAAAAAAGTCCTTTGTATCAAGAATGGATTTAATTTCCGCATAAAGAAAATGGCATTAACAATTGATCATTTCAGAAAGTTCTAGGCTTAAAAAAATGGTAATGTTAATGAAAAACACAAGACAATTTTTAAATGCACGAATATATGAAGATTTGATCTACAGTTAAAAAAAAATATTAAAAAAAGGTAAAAACTTTTCCTTTTTAAGCAAACTTAAAAAATTTTTTTTTTTTTTTTTTTTTTGCATCAAAACTATGTATTTACTGGGTTTATTACAATTATTTTCCTATGCTTAATTAAAAAATTTAAACTGCATGCTGATTTTTTTTTGCAAACTTCTATAATATATATATACCATTAATATCCTCAAATAGGGCAATGGCCGTGAGAAAAAAAAAAAAAAAAAAAAAAAAAAAAAAAAAAAAAAAAGAGGTTTGGAACCCTTACTTAGACCACATGTCACTCTGGTGCGGTGCTCCTGGATAACAGAATCATCCAACCCCAAAGGCAAGCCACGTCAAAAATGGATACAACTATTGTAACAAATTTAGCGGATAATAAGACAAAAGGAAAATCTTTACCCACCCCTTGATTTGACCGTGACAACAGCGTTTTCGTTTGACAATGTACCAGAGTGCCTTGCCACTGGAGAGTTGCTCTGTACATTATTGTCAACGGCAATGTTGTCATAAGTTCGAACCCAGAAGTTGGTAGATTTTTTTAAACTCTCTCTCTCAAACTTTCTCCTCTCTCTCTCTATCTCCTTCTCTCTCTCAAACTTTCTCCTCTCTCTCTCTCCTTTTCTCTCTATATATATATATATATATATATATATATATATATATATATATATATATATATATATATATATATATATATATATATATATATATATATATATATATATATATATATATATATATATATATATATATATATATATATATATATATATATATATATATATATATATATATATATATATATATATATATATATATATTATATATATATATATATATAATATATATAAGGGTCAGGTTGGCAAATTTTTCCAGATAACTGGCAGAATATCTGGTTTTTACTATCCAGCTAAAATTGTCGGATATTCCTTTATATTCCCATTAATTGCTTATTATATATATATATATATATATATATATATATATATATATATATATATATATATATATATATATATATATATATATATATATATATATATATATATATATATATATATATATATATATATATAGGGATGGACAAAAATATGGAAACACCTAGTGATTGCATGAAGTTATTTCTTAAATTTGGTGTGGAACCACCTTTCGCATTCATAACAGCTTAAATTATTATGGATATGGACAAATATAAATCCTGGATGATGTGTAATGGAATGTTGTACCATTCCTCATGCAAAACTTAAAGAATTTCCTATATGATGCTGGTGATGAATTGTGATCCCGAACCCTATTATCCAATACTGACCACGAGGGATCTTTGATACTAAGGTCTGGCGATTGTGTGGAACAGGAAGACGTGAAATCTTATCTTCACGTTCATGAAATCACAACTATACATGACTCATGAGCCGTATGAATTGGGCTGATTCATCTTCAATAAATGACCACAACTCCAAGAAACAATCTCTGCACCATTAAATGAACCTAGTTATCGAAAATGCGTACATAATCCTTGGCAATTACATAATCGTGCATGTGATGACTTGCCTACAGAATACCAAGATATGCTTGCCCAAACCATAAAGAAACCTCTATGCTTCACTTGTGACATAAGACATTCCAAATCCAGGTTGGAAACAGTATGAAGATCAATTCATTAGACGAAAGGAATGTCTTCCATTGGTCGATGGTCTAATCTTTATGAGTGTTGTATAACTCTCTCCATTTTCTCATTCATGTCGTTTACGAAAGGTTTGGCAATTGCATCTTTAGCTTGAATATTCAGCCTATCGAGTTCCTTCCTTACTGTTTTTGTGTTGACAGTGATTGGAGGACTGGTATTCAGCTTAGAAGTAATTTCTGTAGCTTTTGTTTTCTTACTTTTCGTCACAGTCCTCTGCAATGCTACCCAATTCGACTACGTAAACGCTGGTGTTTATTGAATGATGTTCTGGAACCACAAAAGAGTTCATGACCTTGGAATACAGTATCTGGGAACCAACAACTTTCCCTTTTTTGAAGTTATGGAAACTTAGGACATACCTCACTTGTACCAACACAGAATGCTTGACCACAAAGCAGCTGACTCTTCTTACCGAAGTTAATGGTTATCAATCACACGTGATACAAGAGCGTCTGTGGTGCCTCTTTGATTTCGAGATGTTGAAGTTTGTTACATTTATCCATTTCTTTCTTTCCATATTTTTGTTCTATATATATATATATATATATATATATATATATATATATATATATATATATATATATATATATATATATATATATATATATATATATATATATATATATATATATATATATATATATATATATATATATAGGGAGGGAAGTAGCGCTCTCGAGGCGATGAGATTACCCCTCATTGGGTATACGGATGTTAAAGGTACTTCCCATCTCATCCTGGTGCCCAATGGTACGCACCTTTTCGTGCTCATCTCTACATTCTTCTACACGGAGTAGCCTCTCATTTTACAAACAAAAAAACACCATCACAGACACACACTATTAAAAAAAAAATTTATAATAATTATGGCGTCATCAACATCTGCCTCGGAGAATCCCAGAGGAGTGGATTCCAAAGATAGACCTCATCCACCCCTTCCCCAATCAACACTTGGGAGTTGTGGCCTTCGGTGATGGGGTTGGTGTCAACATGAATTTGCAGCCGGATGTTCAGGATAGACGGTCCGTTTTTTTCAATAATTTCTGCAACATTCAATCAATTTCCACTTTGTTGAACATCAACTCACTTTTTCTAGACCTCACCTCTTATTCTTAACCGAAACTTGGGTGTTTGAGCGTTCTGATAGCAAACCCTTTTGATTCGTCCGATTGTCTCAATTATCAATTTTCAGCCATAGTTGTTTGTTATCGTGTCTCTAATTTGGAGTCTTTCGAAGTTTACACTTTGAGGCTTATGTTTCTTCGACTATCTAAACTCCAAAATAGAGCACATTCTCTCTTCTTCTCCCTTCTCTGAAATCATCATATTAGGTGATTTCAATGTTCACCACCACCAGTGGCTTTCTTCCAGTTCTCATGATACAGCTGGTGAATGTGCTATTCATTTCACTATCCAAAACGACCTTCAGCAATTGGTGAAGCTCCCTACTCGTATCCTTGATAGTCTTGGAGATGAATCCAACATTCTAGATTTTTCTAACTTCTACTCTTCTCCTTATACTGTTAAATTCTTTCCTCTTCTGGGTTCCTTCGATCACCTTCCTATATCTGTATACTCTATTATCTCTAAAAGTCTTATGCTGGAAAGACAACGTTTGTGGCATTTCAGTGCCGCAAACTGGTCGGACTTGCGGTCGTACTTCTTTGATTTCCCGCGGAATTATTATTGCTTCCGTGGGAGGGGTTCCTCAGAGTGTGCAGAACGCAGTAACGAGGTGATTCTCTATGGCATAGTGGCATGGAGGCGTACATTCCATATTCTTTCCCTTCTACTAAACCAAAGACACCTTAGTTTAACTCTGCTTGTTCTCGTGGTATTCACCGCAGGGATGCTACCTTCAGGAATTATCATCGTCTTCAAATTCCAGAAACTCACGCAACTTATATTTCATTCAGGAATAGTGCAAAGTGCAAAATCTATTTTTCGTAACACCAAAAACTCTTTTCTCCGTAGAAATTGCAATAATCTCTCTGGTTCCTCTTCCTCGTGCTCTTTCTGGCATTTTACAAAAAAAATGTCAATTCTAGCTTTGCTTCTTCCTCTTTCCCTCCTCTAGTATCTTTCGAAGCACAACTGCTGTTTTACTTTCTTTTAAAGCCGAAATCTTCGCTCAAACTTTTGCCTCTAATTCCACTTTGACGATTCCGAAGCTATTCTATCTCCTTCAACCTCTTCCAGCTCATTAACGCCTAAATTATAATTTCTTCTAAAGAGGTCATTTCTGCTCTCTCTGAGCTTAACACTAAAAGGCGTACTGTTCTTCTGTGGTTTTCAAAACCTGTGCTTCCGAGTTTGCACCCTGCCTTGGTAAACTATTTCGTCTCTGTCTTTCTACTTCAGTCTTCCTTTCTTGCTGGAAAAGTCGCTCATTCAGCCTGTACCGAAGAAGGAGGATCCCTCCCAATAATCCAACCTCCGTTCTGTCTAAAGTTTTCAAATCTTTTCTTAACAGGGAGATTTGGAAACATCTCAATTCTTCTAAACTTATCTCTGATCGCCAGTATGGCTTTCGTAAGAAACGCTCTACTGGTGATCATTCTGATACTTGGTCCTCCGCTCTTCGGCATTTCGGTGAATCTTTTGCCGTCGAGCTGGGCATATTGAAAGCTTTCGATAGAGTCTTGCACAATGCTTTGTTTTCTAAACTTCCCTCTTTAAGTATATATCCTTCTCTCTAATTTCTTTTCCGGTCGTTCTATAGCAGCTGTTGTAGACGGGCACCATTCTTCCTTTAAATCTAATAGTTGTTTTTCCTCATTATATGTTCTATTCCAAACTCTTTTTCTACTTTTCATTAATGACCTCTCTATTACTTCATCACCTATCTACTCCTATGCTGATGACTCCATTCTTCATTATTCCTTTCAGTTTGAAAGACTCCCCGCCCCTTCCAAAAGTAGTTAATAGATTCGAGGAGGGTAGCCTTGGAACAACTAACCTCTGATCTATCTCGTATTTCTAATTGGGGCAGAGAAAACATGATATTTTTCAATGACTCAAAAACTCAGTTCCTCCATCTCTCCACAATCTTTCACACAACTATGATATCTTCTTCGAAAACACACAACTCAAACCTTAATCTGTTCATAATATTCTCGAATAGGGTAATGCCCGTGAGATGTGAACTTTTTTTATTTAAAAAAAAAAAATTCTCATAATCTTTCTTGGAAATATCACATTACTTCTCTTTCTAAACAAACTTCTAAGAGGTTGGGTGTTCTGAGGCGCCTTCGTAAATACTTTACCCCACTCCTGTTGCTTGCTCTCTATAGGGGTGTTGTTTGCCCCTGTATGGAGAATGCTTCAGACATCTGGGGTGGTTTATCTCACACAGCTGTCCTTGAGAAGGTAGAGTCTAGAGCTTTTCGTCTCATCAACTCCCCCGCTCTCACTAACTCTCTCTAATCTCTTCATGCCCGTCGAATTGTTGTATCACTCTCTCTATACTATCGCTATTACAACCGACACTGCAGTTCTGAAGTCTCTCGTTGCATACCACCTCCACTGAGAAGATCTCGTGCGAGACGCCTTTCTACACAGTTTTATCCTTTCTCTGTCCAACTCTAAGACCCAAGACTTGCGCACTTTCAAACGCCGTGTATCTGGATATGTCGGCCTCTAACGACCAGGATAGCACTTTTCCAACTCCGGTGGAAATTTGTCCACCGGAGGAGATCATATATATATATATATATATATATATATATATATATATATATATATATATATATATATATATATATATATATATATATATATATATATATATATATATATATATATATATATATATATATATATATATAATTGTGAAAATATTTAAAAATTTTATTTCCTATCTATAGTTACATGAATAACTTAAATTTTTAAAAATGTGTATCTATATTTGTTTAACAAGAATATCCAAAGATACTGTTATATAGAACAGAGCTGAAAAAAATAGAACATATTGTATATTTTATTAATTTGAAAATTTTGGTTCTTATAATTAAGAACTTATTTTTGCCGGCTATCCCAAAAAAGGCTGGATAGGGAGGATAACTAGGTAGCAACCACAAATCCAGCCCATCCCTAATATATATAGAATAAACTACGTGTCTTATTTAGATAACAATGGCTTGTATATTATATACATATACTTACATTTCCTCGTGTATATAAAATTTAAAAATATAAGGATACAATTATATTTTCATCTCTGTTTTTTCGCCACATAATCTGGACCTGAATCAAAAGGCGCCCTACGTTTCCTTCTTCCCTTAGGGGACAGAGATTCAGAAGAGGTTTCTGGAGAAGCTGGATTTGTTTTTGGGGATGAAAGAGATTCCTCTTTGTCGGGAGTTTCTTCTACAGATTTTTCAGAGGCCGTTTGAGGTTGTGATAATAAAACTTGATGAGAATATCCAGGTACTTCAGATCCAAGCGAAGGGCCAAGGCAACTTTGTGAAGCTGTTCCAACATTCATTGGGATTATTGTAGGTTGCACCTAAATTTAAAATTATCACAGAATCAATTCACCTAATATGAATTACAAGCTTTACATTCTAGTTTTTAAACAACTTAAAATGGTACTTACAACGCCGGGAGTTAAAAAAAATGCGGCTGACTGATAAGTTTGGCTTATGGGCGGATATCTCTGAATGCCACTAGTAGAAGCTCCAACATTGGTAGCAACCGGAAGACTCTTACTGGTAATCGCCGATGGAACAGATGTACTTGGAGGTATCGAAAAGCTTCCATTATTGCAGTTGAGAAGATTAATAATAACATTGAGTTTATGGTCATTATCGGCGAGCTTACGATTGATCTTTACATAAAAAAGAAAACAAGCAAAAAAATAAGAGTAGAAAGAATAACATAAAAGAGAGATGAAGTCATATAAAAAAAAATATCAAACACAAACTCTAATTCCACTTCACATGAAATCTTTGACTCCATTTAATTTTCGAGGGCGTGAAGGGAGGAGGAGGACGTGAAGGGAGGAGGAGGAGTGAAGTGAGGAGGAGGAGGAGGACGTGGAGGGAAGAGGAGGAGGGCATGGTGGGAGGGAAAGATACAAGTGGTGGGAGGGGAAGGAAGACGTGGTGGAAGGAGGAGGAAGACGTGGTGGAAGGAGGAGGAAGACGTGGTGGAAGGAGGAGGAAGACGTGGTGGGAGGAGGAGAAGGACGTGGTGGGAGGAGGAGGAGGACGTGGTGGGAGGAGGAGGAGGACGTGGTGGGAGGAGGAGGAGGACGTGGTGGGAGGAGGAGGAGGAGGACGTGGTGGAGGAGGAGGAGGAGGAGGACGTGGTGGTAGGAGGAGGGGAGGACGTGGTGGGAGGAGGAGGAGGAGGAGGACGTGGTGGGAGGAGGAGGACGTGGTGAGGAGGAGGAGGAGGACGTGGTGATCCGGAGGAGGAGGAGGACGTGGTGGGAGGAGGAGGAGGACGTGGTGGGATCCGGAGGAGGACTTGGTGGGAGGAGGCGGAGGAAGTGGTGGGATCAGGAGGAGGAGGACGTGGTGGGATCAGGAGGAGGAGGAGGACGTGGTGGGAGGAGGAGGAGGAGGAGGAGGACGTGGTGGGATCAGGAGGAGGACTTGGTGGGAGGAGGAGGAGGAGGAGAGCGTGGTGGGAAGAGGAGGAGGAGGACGTGGTGAGAGGAGGAGGAGAACGTGGTGAGAGGAGGAGGAGAACGTGGTGGGAGGAGGAGGAGAACGTGGTGGGAGGAGGAGGAGAACGTGGTGGGAGGAGGAGAGGAGGAGGAGGACGTGGTGAGAGGAGAGGAGGACGTGGTGAGAGGAGGAGAACGTGGTGAGAGGAGGAGGAGAGAGGAGGAGAGAACGTGGTGAGAGGAGGAGGAGAACGTGGTGGGAGGAGGAGGAGAACGTGGTGGGAGGAGGAGGAGAACGTGGTGGGAGGAGGAGGAGAACATGGTGGGAGGCGGAGGAGGAGAGGGAAGAAAAGGAGTATGGGAAGAGGAGGGTGAGGAGTATGATGATGATGATGATGATGATGATGATGATGATGATGATGATGATGATAATAATAATAGTAATAATAAAATAATAATAATAATAATCTTTTTTGAGCATCAGTACAGGTGACATCATTGAACAACAATGCGGCTTTTCTGGGTTCGAAAACCAACATTAAGGACGACACCTAAACAAAACGAAAAATCCTATTTTCAGAGATGGTTTAAATCTTCCAGATAATTTCAATTTAAGAAGAAAATAAAAAATGGAGTCACTTCTAAAATGGGATGATTCAGAAAGGATGAAAGCAAGAAAGTCGTCGAAAGGGATGGTATGTAAGAAGGGAAAGAATATACTTCTTGTGGCTGACAATTCATTCATTCATTCTCATGCTTTATTCAGATTGTACATTAACATGTTTAAAATTTTACAGTAGGTCTTATATTACTAAATACAATAATAATAATAATAATAATAATAATAATAATAATAATGACATTGTAACAATGAATCACAGCCAACGTGAAGATGAAGAACGAATAGAGGAGGATTTGAGCTGAAAAACGAAAAAACCGGGGGCAGTCCGTAGATATAAGGTAGCCGTGTCTTAAATTAGTGTGACCGATATGTGAGCGAGTCAGTATCACTTCCCTGCTGCGACCCAACCTAAGCGGGGATGTCCAAACCTTTCACGGTGGCGATCCGAAAATCCTCAGATCAGCATTCTTGCATTCTTGACAGCAAGTGAAGGTTCATTCTCGAATGAACCTACTGACATGGCTAATAACCCTTGGTTCATTCGAGGATGAACCATGGGTTTCACGAGCCTTCGGCAAACATCCACTAGCTGGTCAGGCCTATCACGGATGTCGATCTTGATTCCACCTGCAGCAAGCATTCCGATGGTGTACTTATTATCCACTGAAAAGGAGGTATGCGATGTGATAGTTCAGAAGAGCAGTGTCAGTTGTAATAACAATAGTATAGAGAGAGTGACGAAACAATTTGATGGGCAGAAAGATATTGGAGAGAGTAAGAGCAAAAGAGTTTATAGGGCGAAAAGCTCTAGGCTCCACATTTTTAAGGAAGGGTTGTAGGAGTGGAATCCCCTCATATATATGACGCATACTCCATACAGGGGCGAACAACATCACTATAAACAGCAAACAACTGGGATAGCGAAAAAAAATTACGAAGGCGCCTCAGAACACCCCTTTTGGAAGTTTGTTTAGAAAAAGAAGTAATATGATCCTCCCAAGAAAGATCAAAAGAAAAACAAAAACCCAGAATATTGAGGACAGGAGTTTTCAAAGATGTCATAGTTGAGTGGAAGGTTATGTGGAATACAGATGCAGGAATTGAGTTTTTGAGACATTAAAAACAAATCAAATTTTGACTGCCCCAATTTGAAATACGAGGAAAAAATTTATGCGAAGAGGTCAGCTTTAGTAGAAGGTAAAACCACAGTCGTGCCATCAGAAGATACTAGAAGAGGGAAAGAGGAGAAGCAAAGCAAGAGTTAAATTTTTTTGCAAATTGTCAGAAAGGGCGTGATGAAGAGGAGCCAGAAAGATTATTGCATTTACGACGGAAAAATGAGTTTTTGGTGTTATGAAAAATAGATTTTGCACGATTCCTGGATGAAATATAAGTTGAATGAGTTTCTGAGGTTTGAAGACGAAGGTAATACCTGAAGTCAGTATCCCTGTGGCTGACAGCACGAGAACAAATGGAGTCAATCCATGGTTTGTTAGGTTTAATTGAAGGGAAAGAATATGGAATGTATGCCTCCATACCGTAGTGAATTACCTCGGTTATGCTCTCTGCATATTCCGAGTAACATCTCTCACAGAAACAATAATTATTTGATGGGAAATCAGAGGAGTATAACTGCAAGTTAGACCAGTTAGCAGCATCTAATTACCAAAAACGTCTCGTCGAAGACGGGGGCCGTTATTGGGGTAAATTATTTAGTATTCGTCTTTTTACTTCGACTTTCCCTTTTTCGCTTCTGAAACGTACGCTAATTCTGCCTGTTACGAAAAGATGAAATCCCTCTCTAGTCTCTACCCTATAACTATCATTCTATTTTTTAAAGCTCCGTTTTTTATTTTCTATTCTTAAGAAAAAAGATTGGGAAACATCTCAATTGTTTTAATCTTATCTATGATCGGCATTATGGTTATTTTAAGGAACGCCCACTGGTGATTTTTCTTCTCTTCTCTCTCATTCATGATCTGCTCTTCAGCATTTCGGTGAATCTTTTGCTGTAGCAGTAGACATACCGAAAGCCTTCGTAGAGACTGTTCCAAAGTTCTGATTTCTAAACTTCTCTTTCGGTATCTATCGTTCACTCTAATTTCATTTTTGGCAGTTTTACAGCTACTGTTGTAGATTGTCATCGTTCATTCTTTAAATCTATAAATAGTGGTTTTCCTCAGGGATACATAGTATCCCGAGATCTTTTTCTATTTTCATTAATGACCTTTATATTACCTCAGCACCTATCCACGTCTATGCCAACGACTCAACTCTACATTACTCCTTTTATTTTGAAAGGCGTCCCACACAACATTAGTGCTTGAAGGTTGGCAATGGAGCAGCTGATCTTTCTCGTATTACTAATTAGGATAGAGAAAACATGATGGATGTCAATGACTCAAAAACTCTCTTCCTCTATCTTTCTACTCGACATAACCTTACACATAACTATGACGTCTCCGAAAACACACAACTCAAACCCTCGTCTGTTTTTAATATTCTCGGTGTTTTTTTTTTCTTGTGATCTTTCCTGAAAGGATCACATTACTTTTCATTCTAAACAAGCTTATAAGAAGTTTTAGTGTTCTGAGTAGCCTTCATAACTTCTACATGCCAACTCAATTGCTTTCTCTTTATAGAGGTGTTGTTTACTCCTTTTGGGGTGGTTCCACTCAAACAGACCTCCTGCAAAAGGTAGAGTTGAAGGCTTTTTGTCTTATCAACTCTTTCGCCCTCACTAGCTCTCTCTAGTCTATTTCTGTCCTTCAAATAGTTGAGTCACTCTCTCTATACTATCATTATTTCAATGGGCACTGCTCTTCCACTGAGAAGTGTTCGTGCAATATCTCTTTCAACACAGCCTCATCCTTTCTCTGAACCCAGATTTAATCGCCGGAAGATTGTGTACACCCGCCTGTCTCCTCTATCAGGGAATCCAGATCCCCGAGAAGGATAACTTTATATGATGCCCAGGCGATCAAGGTGTTCACAGGAGTGATCGGAAGAGACTCAGAGTCGCTGGAATAAGATAAATATGACACTGACGAAATGAATGTCTGAGTCGGTAGTGAAGGGCTCACAGTGTCTCGTGAATTCCTGGAGCTACGTAATAGTTTTGACGTGACGAAAGAAGTTACAGTAGAGTAGTGCGAAGAAGCATCTTTCAGAAACTCGTCAACCCTATATTTAAAGGAATAGGAGTGTCTTGGAGGAGAAGAATCGGTTCGACGATAAGGACTGCTTAGGAAACTGGCGCCGAAAGTATGCGACAAAAATTTTTTTTTATCGCCATCAAGAGAAGTCCTCGGGTAAATTTGGGGACGATCTGTGAGAATCGCCGTAATTTGTTGGTCGGTCTTAGCAGCATATATATATATATATATATATATATATATATATATATATATATATATATATATATATATATATATATATATATATATATATATATATATATATATATATATATATATATATATATCTTTTATCAAGCTATTTGTTTTAAAGAAGTTAGCTAAATGGGTGTGGGTTGCTAAAAATAATAATAATAATAATAATAATAATAATAATAATAATAATAATAATAATAATAATAATAATAATAATAATAATAATAATAATCTTCATAATTCTGACTCCATTTTAAAAAAAAATCAAAGTAGTAGTAAAGTTGTCTGTAATCAAAAATAAAAACGTAAAATGAGCTAAAAGAATGAGAAGAAGTGGATCACATGCTTCCTTGTGTGGTGCATGGATGTCAACGGAACTCACACCATAAGTTTTAGAAGTACGTTCCAGGGATTCACGACGAATAGCTGAAATGTGCATGTTCGGAGAATGGGGGGAACAAATGAACTGCGCGATGGGAATATCAAGCACAGGAGGGGTAAGATGGCAAGTTGGAGACCGACAGAGGAATGGTGGAATGATGTAAGCGGTTCGACGTCGGCGCACGTGACGGTCAATGAAGGACTCGAACGAATGGAAGCATGGGGTAAAAACGATAACTTCTCCCTTGCAAGCCGACTATCTCCACGGCGATCCAGCTAATGTAGTGTTATTTTCTCCAGAATTTCTGTCTCCAGAGAAAAAGTGGGGCAATGGGCAGAAGAGGCAGGATGAGGTCTTCTGAAATTCTGACAGTATGGTGGGTTGTCACAGGAGATTATGGGGAATGCTGCATCGACGACAACTTGAATTAGAGGATCTGCAATATTAATAGGGGTAGCCAAATTTTTCAAACAGAAAATATCTCCTAGGGCACGGAACATAGGGAGGAACCAAATATATCGTACCCAACTTTGATCTTCGTTGGAGGACACGGAGTACTAAACGTAAAAAGTAGTCTGGGGTTTGAAGTCTCTTTGCGTGGAGGGAATATATATACATTCGTAACAGGAAACTGTCTTTTTTTCAAGTAGGCTAAGATGTCATTAGCCGGATCCGGGAGAATCTCCTTGGCAAACACTGTGCCTTCTGAGGTGTTATGAACGTTATCTGATGTAGAGATGACATGGATCTCTCTCAGACTATATAAAGAAGCCAATGCTAAGCTTTGATTTGTAGGGGAAGCTCGGATAAAGAGGAAACTATTCTTCATGGTGGACACCTGAGCATCAGTTGTGCCTAGAACCGATTCTAATGCATCACTGAGGATCAGAGGACTACAGGACATTAAGGGCTGTGATGTCGTGGATCTTAAATTAAAATAGAGGATAAATGTCAGAAAATCCTCGAGGAGGGTCTGAGAAAAGGTCCAGATGAGTTTGGCTTTGGAAATGACGATGTGGAGGTTCCTGAGGACGAGACGTTTGTGAATTGTGATGTGGAGCGGAGGGGGAAAGAGTCGGTTGTGCAGACGTCAACTCTATCCCAACGGAAATACCATTCCGTAACAAGAGGGGATTCTGTCCAACCATTTTATCGACAAGGGCATCAAAGACCTCGCCCAGTCCCAGCCCTGGATAGGCCTAGGGGGTGGGGTCGGGGGGGGGAGAACTCGACTGTAGATGGAAGTCGCCTTTCTTTAAGAGCAAATTTTTAGCTTTTGATTGTCATAAAAACTTAACACCAAACTTCAACAAAGAATAAACAAAATAACAATAAAATGCATGATATATGTATAAGAAAATAATAACTAAAGGGACAGGAAAACATAACAGTAGGGAAAAAGGTCGCGAAGGCCAGGACAAGCCCATATTCACAAAATGGTCTTACCCGAAACCCAACTCTGTGGGTGAGGTGGGGTGTGTGTGTATGCCGTGGATGAGCGCTCCGAAACTCCATGCCCGATCCCCATACCGTGCACCACACGGCAGAGGGTAAACCAGGGATTATACACTCAAGTGCAGGATAGCCTCCTCAGAGATTGGTTGAGTCCCCTATCTACTACAAAGAGACTACCTTCATGATGGGGATACTATATATATATATATATATATATATATATATATATATATATATATATATATATATATATATATATATATATATATATATATATATATATATATATATATATATATATATATTGTAGTTCCTGTACAGATGCATGCAGTGCTAACTGGAAAGCAGTGAAACTAGTGTGAAATTTCAGTACTAGGATCTGTACACAGACTGAGAGAAAAAGTATTTCGTTAATGGCGTGTTATATTTCATAGTTTAAGTTTAGTTCCTGCAAGATGGCAAAAATAATGTCAGATCGGAAGTGCGGAGATTCAGCCAAAATGTAGGGCAACGATTTCCCCGGGTAATGGATTTTAGTGTATGAAAGCACTTGCAACATAGCGTCACCAAAGCCGAGCATCGCATCAAGATGGGGTAGATTGAGAGAGACGGATGAACTTAGCAGAATTTAGAAGATGGAAGATTTTCCCTCGACATAATGTACAAGTGTGTGGCATTAGGAAGGCCGATTTTGAAGCGTGTCATTCTCATCTGCTGTTGGTGTCTAAGGCGAACTAGGAAGGACCAACTGGTCACGAGATGTTTCACTTAAAGAATGGAGTTAAGCACCACGTGTGACTTCTCTCCACTAGTTTTGCCATTCAGTCTTTAAACCACTTTTAAGAGTCGTAGTAATTTGCTACTGCTTGTTTTAAGTATAAAAACCTTTGGGTTTCTGGAGGATAATTTGGAGTCAGAGATAATGGTGTAAGAATTGTCTGTAATGAGCCCTGAAATCATGTAGACAGGCAAAAATATCGTCACCAACTCTGTTGTGAATACTGATAAACAGGAAGGAGAATGCGAAAGGGTGTGGTCAAGAAACACTGACAATGAAACCATTCCATCTTTAGTTTCTGGAGCATATGGTGACTTACCCTCACAGACCCGTGAGCTGTGATGTGAGCGAAGAGGCTAGCTTTGTGTATGGCTGGATTTTGAAACCGACGTCAACGTCCTACACACAGGTGGAGGTCGGTACAACCACAGCTCACAGTTTTTGTTGTAAGTGTAAGGTATCTCGGTGTTTGAATAAATGCTTGTTTAGGTATTCAAGGATATTAGCTACAACAGACGCGAATCACCAAAAAGTTGGGAAAAGGGACACCTCGTCAAAAGGGTGTCATATCCAAGGGAATGCGGGAAGTGTGTGTGGGTGTGTGTGTGTGTGTGTGTGGGGGGGGGTCATTAAAGCGCATATATAATGTGAACATAAAATGTTCTCTTCTCCGAGAGAGACAGGCATTACACACTCTAAGCTCACTTTGAGCAACGATATAAAACACTAATCGCATGTGCAGACCCTTACTTTGGATGGGGTTTAGATAACGTAGTATGACATCAAAGTTTGTCCATACGTGGCGCACCCATAGTCTAAATTTGAATGGACTATTGAAATACAGAGACAGAGCAGAGTCTCTTTGTCTGCGCCCCAGATCGTAGAAGTTGGTAATGCAAGAAGTCTAGTGAAAGTTCCTTTTTAAATGAATGATGAGAAATTTTCCCTTTTCTCAAATTTTATCAAATATGGATCTCCTAACAACTCATAATTTTTTTCCTTTGCTTTATTGACAGCATCTTCCTCTAATTAAATTAGTAAAACTATTGCTACTTCTGGTATCATTTGAAAATCTTAAGTCTTTTTTCCCAGTTTATCTATGTTAATTCTTCTGTATCTAAATTTTGAATGCTTAACTTCTGGTAATTTCCACCATATTTTATTCCTTGGAATCCCTTTTCTTCAGCTTTAATTTCTTCATAGATTTATTCTATCATTATTAGTCCAACCAATTTTAAAAATTTATAATCGTTATGGTACAGCAGCTTTCTTCCACCTCTAGCTTTCTGTGTTTTAGTTATATGAATTCGCTATTTTATTCAAAGTTAAGTCATGTTTTATTATAACATCTACACAAATTACTTCTGCCAATCCTCTCTCCAATCTCTCTTTTTTTGTAACAAATTTATCTCCAAGTTTATGTAAATGTAATACTCTTAAGTTTGATGTATGCCTTATTGTTTTTTAAAAAAAGTTTATTTCCACTTTAAGGTCACTAACAGCTTTTTCTAATTAGTCATGAAATATCCCCATTTCTACTTCTGTTCTCAGTCGTATTTCATATTCCTCAAGTTGATGTTGTATGAATTAAGTTTGAATTATTATTAGTTTCCCTTAAATAAAAGTTAATTTCTGACACCTCTATTGACTTCATCATTTGTTTTAATTTTCTTTGAGATATATTCATTATAATTTTAATAATTACAATTTCTACAAATAGTTTAATTAAATTCTATCTCATAATTTCTTTCCAAGTCCAGCGTTAAATAGACTTTCATTTAACAAAGTTTCTCACAGTTCCAAATTAATATACAGGATTTTTTTTCCTTTTATTACCCGTAAATATTTAAGTTATATTTTGTTTTACTTTTCAGGAAAACTATTTTTTTCCTTTCTTTTTTGAGGTCATCTTGCAAAATGTGAATTTCATTATCGCTTAAATAGTTATCTGCTTGTCACTGAGTATGAGAAGCCTTCATTACTTCTCCCGTTCCCCCTAATTTCTCACACTTTTAAGACATTTTCTTAAACTTATTAATATTATTTTCTCTTTCTCTTTCCATGTATAAACTTAAGGTTAAAAAAATTTGATATTCCCCATTTATAACAACTAATGCCTTTCATAATCTACAAAAGACATAAAATGCTCTTGAATCATTTCTGTTCTTTAAGGTTTTCACCTTCAGCCATGTTTATTTTTATTTGTGTGTTCTTGTGACTTACTTTTCTATAAGAGTTGTTAAATTGACATCTGATATTTTGTTGTAATTAGTGATGCAAAGAATTCAATTTTGGGGGCCAAGCACGAGTGGAGTGGAGACATGGAAATAGCACTGCATGATGAAGTAAACGATGCAACAAAAGATTTTTGTGTTCTGTGTATCTGCTACATTAAAGAATTCAAACATTAAATTTAACATATTAACGAAAAATGACTTCAGCGCATGTCTTTTATTAATTGCATATTTCAGTTCCTGATTCAAAATTGGTATAGTATGTATGTATAAGAACAAACTGAATTGGATAAACTTAAACTTGACTGTTCTTTATTTATTGTGATTCCCCATTATGAGGATATTCCAACCAGATGCCGTAATTGTTTAACATCAACAAGACTTGCTCTTAAACATACGAATAGTGATTACCCTATTTTCGATCATCAGAAAAGTATTAAATCAAATATGTTAATTAATTCTTTACTTTAAATCTGTAACATATTTTATATTTTTACCTGAACCTTTCTGAATTCCTTTGTTTGATTTTCTTAATTAAAAAAAATAAATATATTGGAATAACATACGAAGTAAAATAGAAATGTTCCACAAGCCAAGTTAGTTGCACATGCCACTACCTTCATCGGTCATATACAAGTTAAGTAATTTGCATAAAAATCGTAAGAAAAAAATAATAAAAAATTTGGCACATGTTACTTATTGGCTAAGTCTGTTAAAACTGGTCAAGTCCTCGAGTCTCCGGAACGGAGTACTGGAGTCGGTACATCTGTAGTTTCAATATATATATATATATATATATATATATATATATATATATATATATATATATATATATATATATATATATATATATATATATATATATATATATATATATATATATATATATATAGGACAGACCGGGGCCGGGGTTGCCTAAAAGTTATATAAATAGGTTAAAGCACTGACATTTTAGGTTAAAAAAATTATATATAAATTTTATTGAGGTATATTTAATTAATAGAAAGGCGTAGAATAGCCAACATTCACTGAAATTAATGATTATATGCATTTTCTCATAAAAATTTAGAAAAAAAATTTTTTTAATAAATAGGTTAAAGCACTGACATTTAAAAAAAAATATATTTTTATTGAGGTATATTTAATTAATAGAAAGGCGTAGAATAGCCAACATTCACTGAAATTAATGATTATATGCATTTTCTCAGAAAAATTTTCAGAAAATTACAGATTTGTACAAAATTTAAACAAAAATTTTTTTGATTCATAATAGTGATTCAATATAACCTATTTTTATACATATCGTTGTTATATTATTGCTATGTATCAAACTTGCATCAATTAGCTATATTATTTCAAAATCATTATTTTGTTTATACTTTCAATCAATATGGTTAAAAGATCAGCTTCAGCTGTATGGGAGTACTTTACAATGTTTCAGGATAGGCTCGAAATAACTAAATGTAACATCTGCAGTCAAAAAATTAGAAGAGGATCTCCGGGTGCCACAAGTAAAAATTTTTCAACCAAAACTTTATGGGGGCATTTAAAATCAAAACACAAAAATAAACATTCACTAGCAGAAAATGAGCGGTCAAAAGAAACCGAAAAAAAGAGAAAATTTTAAAAAAGCAAGAAGAAAAATCTAAATTTTCTTATATTTTGTTTGAAATTTTTTTTTTATTGTTTGACTGATTGAGCTGAAATTTTCAGGGTATATGCATTTTTTCCCAAAGTTCTGAGTTGATTTCGAGCATTTTCCTGAGTCTATAACGGTTTGAAAGTTGTTTGGACCCAAAATTAAAAAAAAAAATGAATAGAGGGGTCAAACCACTGGTCCACATATGAGCTAAAAATTCAACTGAATAATCTTAGCCCCAATTTCTGGCATTGGTGAGAACAGATTTTTGATTTCACATCTAGGAAAAAAGTTATAAGCACTTGAAATTTATTTTTTTAAAAATCGTACCCTTCCGGGGAAAAAATTATTTTAAAAAACCTGCTAACTATTAATTTCTTTATTTTTGGATATTGTTTAGAGGAGGGACAGGGCTACAATTTTTATTTAGTACATTATTAAATGCTCTTTGTTTGATGTTAGGTATAGACTCTCAAACTTTGGAAATATTTGAAATTTGGTCAAAAATGGACTTTTTTGAGAGGCTATATCTCGAAACCAATGAACCATATCGAATAAAGTATAGAGAAGAATTTGTAGCCCCATCCCTCCTCTATGCACCCACCAAAAATAAGAAATGTTATAGTTGTAGTTTTGTTTTAAATTTTATTTTACCGAAAAGGTTGATTAAAAAAAAAAAAAAAAAAAAAAAAAAAAAATTTCGATAGTTGTTCAGTTTTTGGCTTATAACATTTTTTCTATATCTCTGGGAACAAATGTATGTTACAAGTTTTTGTTGCCAATAGAATAATGAATATATATTTAAATTTCAGGTCATTCCGAAAAGTGATTTGGCCCCGTTATTCATTTGAAAAAAAAAAAAAAAAAAAAAAAAAAAAAAAAAAAAAAAAAAAAAAAAAAAAAAAAAAAAAAAAAAAATTTTTGGCAGTTATAAACTCAGGAAAACGCTAGAAATAGACTCATTTTCACAGGGAAAAAAGCTATATACACAGAAAATTTCAGGAGAATAGGCTGAAAATAAAAAAATAAAAAAAAAATTGTCATTTTAACCCCGGCAGGCCAACCCAGGTTTTCCCTGATTTTTAGCCGGGGACCCGGTCGATTCATATATATATATATATATATATATATATATATATATATATATATATATATATATATATATATATATATATATATATATATATATATATATATATATATATATATATATCTAAGAGAAAAGTTGATATTTTAAATTGTAAAAGTACCTCTGCAAATTTTGTTTCATGATCGGAGACCTTCGAAGTTTGCTCACTTACAACCCTACTTAATTCCACAATAATTTGGTCTTGTTCATTAATTTTTCTCCAAGCTTCATTCAACTGTATATATATAAAAAATAAATTAAAATTAAAACAATGTACAATATTGAAATTAAAAATACTATCAACATCAGCACATTATTATGAAAATATAAATTTAAATTTAAAGTACATTGAAATACTTCCTTCCTATTTCCTAAGAATAGGAATTAACTCGGACTCAATCCATCAGGCACTCAAATTATGCTTTACTAAAATTTTTTTTTATGTAAAATATATTTAAAAAAAATATAATAATTATAATTGAAAAAAAAAATTAAAAAATAAATAAATTCTTTGCTTTTTCTTTTCCTTTTTCCTACCAGAGACCTGTATTTTTTTTTGCTTTTTTCCAAATGTTTCTTTTTATAAACTTTTTTTTTACTTGTATCGTTATGCCAATCATACATTTCACTCAATCCTATTAAATTTGATCACCTTCTTCACATTTACTTTTCTAAAATATATATTTAAATTTCCTTTCAAAAAACTTCTTTCACTTTCCATTTTTCTCATAATCTACGAATAAATTTTCTTTCATAATTCATTAATCACGTTTTTGATATATATATATATATATATATATATATATATATATATATATATATATATATATATATATATATATATATATATATATATATATATATATATATATATATATATATATATATATATATATATTGCTAGCATGATTGTCTGAATGGAGAAGGTTGTAATTTTGAGATTAAACCGAAGGTAAAGGAGGGAGGAGAGCAATAAAGGAATATATAAATACATTGATAGAATCAGTCGCTTGAACAAAATATTAGTGAGAGTAAGCACTCTCTCTTTAATTTCAATCTAAAGTATCTGTTTATATTTCAGTCTTATAACATTTGAAAAAATTCTCATAGTTAAAGACTAGAAATTAGTATATTAACTTTAATAAGATAATAATTATTATTAAGTTAATCACTTTTTACAACCCATGAAAAATAAAAAAGCTTAATTTTACATACACCAAATAAGTACTTAGGAATGAGGAACTAAAAATTATAAACAAGAGAACACAAACCTTACTTTGAGCTCCATGCAACTGTTTCTTCAGACTATTTATTAAACTCTTATTCTGTTTACTATATAATTTAAGATTTCCCAAATGTGTTATTTGTTCCGAAGACATATTAGCACTTGGTGAACTAATTGGAGTAGAATTTCCACCTATCCCTGAAGACAATGAAACAAATGAAGGTACAGAATGAGGAAAAAGAGGTGGTGATGAAGAATAAAAAGAAATTAATGGTGATGTGGTTGGCTGCTTAAAAGCAGGAAGAATTTTTTCTTCAAAATGTTCCATTGCCATACTCGAGATATCTCTGAGTTCTTTAAGAATCACATTAGCTCTTAATTCCTTTAAAATACTATTTCTTGCTTCCACAGGTGTATCTCCTTCAATAAAGAGCTTCTTGGTGCTTTGAACAAACCTCAACACACGATAAATTTCGTCAATAACCTTGAAGAAAGATATTCTTGTATGAAAATTTATTAATAAGAATTAATTAACATATAAAAAAGAAACTTCCACTTTATTACTAACTTTTCCAGGAATAAAGCAGCAGAGTTTAGCATCAACATATTTTAAAAAAGTCATGTTCAGTAGAGAGAGTCGTGTTTCAATTCCAGAAAGAATATTACAATGATGAGCTAAAGGATGATCTCTTCTTTCTGATTCCCTTCTTGGTAACTGACTTTTAACCTTCAAAAAATAATAATTATTAAGTTATAGGTATATATATATATATATATATATATATATATATATATATATATATATATATATATATATATATATATATATATATATATATATATATATATATATATATATATATATATTATATATATATATATTCAATCATAAAATATCTTTTATCAAGCTACTTGTCTAAAGAAGTTAGTTAAATGGGTGTGGGCTGTTAAAATAATAATAATTAAAAATAATCTTTATAATCCTGACTACAATTTTTTAAAATTTTTTAATAGTAGTAAAGTTGTCTGTAATCAAAAATAAAACCCTAAAATGGGCTAAAAGTATTCACTTGGTGGGAAAGTAACCAACCTCACAAGTAAATTTTAATCAAATTTTTTTTTATGAAAAAAATGAATTATTTTTCTGATTAATTTAAAATTTTTATTTTTTTTATAATAGTAATTATATTTCATATTTTGTATGAAATAAATTTAATAAGTAATAATACAACTTAAAAATGTTTCTCATATTTTTGGGTGAAAATTTTGATTGAAAGAAAAAAAAATTTTTTTTCACCTAAAAGGAGATATTTTACTTTAAAATTTTAATTTTATCTATTTATGATACTTATAATTTCTGAAAAAAAATTATTTGTGTGCATGTCCATGACGACATTAGGAAGGTTTACATTTTAAGTAATTACAAGCAGGTGATGTGCGTTTTTCATCTTTTCTCAAACTTCAAATTTTGTTTCCTTTTCCTTAATAAAAAAAAAAAAAAAAAAAATGTTTCCTTTTCCTAATTTAAAAAAAAAAAAAAAAAAAAAAAAAAAAAAAAATGTTTCCTTTTCATAATTTAAAAAAAAAAAAAAAAAAAAAAAAAGTCATATACGTTTTCTATAATTCCATTAACTGGTCTTTCCTTTTTATATTATTAATAAAGATTATTGTATAGCAATAACTTAAATAATATGCAAGCTTCCTTTCCTTTGAACTACTAATTAAATTGCAGTCATACATCTTTTATCTTTCATTTTATTTTTTTCATCTATTTTACTGCTATTACTCTTTTATATTATGAATAAACACTACAGTAGAGTCTTAACTTTAATAAAAAGCAGTTTTTTACACCCAATGCAATTTTTGGGATACCTGCATTTTTCAATAATATACGCATAATTCCATATATTTATGCATACATGAAAACATTTAGCAAGGTTTTTATTTAAAAAAAAAAAAAAAAAAAAAAAAAAAAAAAAAAAAAAAAAAAAAAAAAAAAAAAAAAAAAACACACGGTTTACGGGATGAAGAAAAGAAGAAAAAAAAGATTTTTATCGGAATTTAGAAAATAAAGGCTAGCGATGCTCTCTTAAGTGGAACTTCATTTTTTTCTCTTTCAAATAATTTTCTATTTATTCTAATTATTTCTCTGAACTACCACCTCTGTTTGAATTTTGAAGCAACTCACTAACCAAGAACGATGTTCATAATTCTGAAGGAAAATCAAAGAAATTTACTTTGACTTAAGAAAAAAATAAATAAAAAAAAAATAAAATAAAAATGGTAGAAATATCTCTCCCCTCTCTCAAGAGGTGAAACTTAGGGGTCCAAGTAATATTTTGTGAGTTCTTCATATGCATGCAATTTATGTTTCAATGAATGTTAAATTAAATTTGAATGCTTTACACCCATTATGGGTAATATTTTCAAGGAAGAAATTCTAACTTCAATTTCTGAAGGACATCATAACTTCCTAATGAATAACAATATACAATTAACCAGGAATATGGAACAGTAGGAAATGGTGGAACAGAACAAAGTTGTTATATGACCCAAAGTACTTTGGTCATTAACAAGTTTCAATAAATTTAACCTTGGCTGCATAGAAATTTAATCATTTTGTATGAAGGTTGAAAATGAGCATAGTTTCTACTCGAAAAGTGTAGAAGTGTTCAGAAAAAATCAGTTAGAACAAAAGCTGATTTTTCTATGGAACAAAGGAAATGTATCCCAGAAATTTTTGGTGCAGGAAAGTGATAGTTCAACCTAGGGTCAGAGTATGACAAAGAACGAATAAATGGCAAAATGAGAAGTAAACATAGCTCCCCTGAAGGAAGAAGCAATGTGATTGAAGAGTTCAGTATAGCAGCATATTAAATAGATAAAAAGTGTTACAACAAATTGACTGAATAAAATAAATGACTAGAGAGTCAGTAGGGGTGGGTCAGTCAACTTAAATTTAATCTTGGAATCATATAGAATCAATTCCCCATAACACTGAAAACTTTTTTCTCCATAATGGAATTTGGCATCTTTTTGGTTCCTCTCCCTCGCATCCTTTCTGACATTTTGATAAAATTGTCAACTCTTTACTTTGCTTCTTCCTTTTTCAATCTCCAAATATTATTTCATAGCAAAACTACCATCTTTCTTTTGACTAAAGGTGGACTTTTCACTCAAAACTTTGCCTCTAGTTCAACCTTAAACAATTCCAATGCTATTCTTCCTCATCCACCTCCCTCCAACTTAAATTATGCAAAACACTGTAATTTCTTCTAAGGAAATTATTTCTGCTCTCTCTGAACTTAATAAAAGGGTGTATGGAACTAAAGCATTCCTCCTGTGATTCTCAAAATTTGTGATTCTGAGCTTGCATACAACCTTTCTCATCCTGCTGGATAAATGCATCCAATCAGCGTCTGCCAAAAAAAACGGAAACGCCTCTCACCCCTCTAACTACTGGCCTACCCCTTTAACCTCTATTCTTCCTAAAAGTTTAGAATCTATCCTTAACAAGATTTAGAGATTTAGAAACAACTCAATTCTTTCAAGATTATCTCTGATTGTCGATATGGCTTTTATAAGGAAAGCTTACAGGTGATCTCCTTTCTTTACTCTCTGATTCTTAGTCCCTGTTCTTTGGCATTTTAGTGAATCGTTTGCTGTGGTGTGGACACAATGAAAGCTTTTGACAAAGTTAGGCACAAAGTTCTGATTTCTAAACTTTCCTATTGTGGTATTTATCCAACTATCTTATTTAAATTCTGATAATTCTATAGTTGCAGTTGTAGACAGCCACTATTCATTCTTTAAATCTATAAATTGTATGTTCCTCAGGTTTCTGCCCTATCCCCACTATTTTTCTACTTTTCAATAATGACTTTTCTATTATTTTATCACCTATGCCAACAACTCCACTCTTCAATAATTCTTTCACTTTTTTAAAGACATCCCACTCAACAGTTATTAAGCCATATTAATAGGGTGGCCTTAGAGCGTCTAACCTCTTTCTCAAATTTCTAATTAGGGAATGAAAACCACAGTTGCTTTACATGCATCAAAATCTCAGATTCTTTAACTTTCTATCTGACAATCTTCCACATAACTATAAAATCTTTTAAAATACATAACCACAACCTTTGCTTATCCTTAATACTTTGGAGTTTCTTTTTCTTCTTATCTTTCTTGAAAGGATCATATTATTTCTCTTTCTAAACATGCTTTTAAGAGGTTTCACCGTATCAATTTCTTTTGCTCTCACTAACTCTTTCCAGTCTCTTTCTGCTCATCAAATTGTAGCGTCACTCTCTTTATATTATTGCTATTACAATAGAGTAAATTCTTTTGAACTCACCAGTCCCATATCTCATCCTTGAAAAGAGCTCATGTCATACACCTTTCTACACAGTCTCATCCTTTTTCTGTCTAACTCTAGTCTCAAACTTAAACACTATCCTTAATCTTACATGTACTCCACTGGTAAAGTCTGGAACACATTTCCTTTCCCTCTTTTCCAAACTTTCTTTGACTTGCACACTTTCATACGCATGCATTGGGACAAGAATTTCCAATTGGTTCTGCTTTTTGGAATTTTCCATTTCCAATCCTGATGGAGTTTGGGACATCCAGCTTTTGCCTACAAGTGTGTGTATATATATATATATATATATATATATATATATATATATATATATATATATATATATATATATATATATATATATATATATATATATATATATATATATATATATAGGGACCGACCGGGGCTGGAATTTGGCCGGGGCCGGGGTCACCCAAATTTGGCCGGGGCCGGGGTTATGGCCGGGGTTTCCTAAAATTTGTAAAGAGGTCAAAAGCACTGAAATTTTAGGTTAAGAAAATTAGATATAAGGTTTATTTAATTGTAAGGAAGGAGTAGAATAGGCAACATTCACTTAAATTAATGATTATATGCATTTTCTCTATAAAAAAAATCAGAAAATTACAGTTTTGTATATTTAAAGTTTAAAAAAAGTACAAAAATTAAAAATTTTTTTTTTCTAATTCATAATAGTGATTTAACACGTTTACCTAGGTAAGACCCAAAGGTAAAGTTTGAAAAAATGTAAGATATAAAATTATCAATTTAACCTGTATTTATACATATCATTGTTATTTTATTGCTATGTATCAAACTTGTATAATTTAGCTGCATTATTTAAAAATTATTATTTTGTTTATACTTTCAGTCAATATGGCTAAAAGATCAGCTTCTGCAGTATTTGAATACTTTACAATGTTTCAGGATAGGCTCGAAATAGCTAAATGTAACATCTGCAGTCAGAAAATTAGAAGAGAACCTCCGGGTGCTACAAGTAAAAAAAATTTCAACCAAATCTTTTTGGAGTATCTAAAATCAAAACATAGAGATGAACATTCACTAGCAGAAAAGGAGCGGTCAAAAGAAACAGAAAAGAAAAAAATCTTAATTTTCTTATATTTTGTTTAAATTTTTTTTATTATTTGACTGATTGAGCTGAAATTTTCAAAGTATGTGAATTTTTTCACGAAGTTCTGAGTTGATTTCGAGCATTTTTTTGAGTCTATAAAGGTTTGAAACTTATTTGGACCCAAAGTTGAAAAAAATGAATAACTGGGTCAAACCACTGGTCCACATGAGCTGAAAATTTAACTGAATACCTTTGCCCCAATTTCTTGCATTGGTGGGAATAGATTTTTGATATCACGTCTAGAAAAAAGTTATAAGCACTTGAAATTTTTTTTGCAAAAATCGTACCCTTCTGGAGGAAAAAATTATTTTAAAAAAAACACTACCTACTATTTTTTTTATTTGTGAATATTGTTTAGAAGAGGAACAGGGCAACAATTTTTATTTAGTGCATTTTTAAATGCCCTTTGTTTGAAGCGAGATATAGCCTCTCAAACTTTGGGAATTTTTGAAATTTGGCCAAAAATGGACCTTTTTGAAGGCTATATCTCAAAACCAACGAATCTCATCGAATAAAGTACATAGAGGAATTTGTAGCCCCACCCCTCCTCTATACACACCAAAAATAGGAAATGTTATAGTTGCATTTTTTTAAAAAAGATTTTTTTAGTTAAAAAATTTTTTTTCCTATAGTTGGTTAGTTTTTGGCTTATAACATTTTTTCTATAACTCTGGGAACAAAAGTCTATTAGAGGCTTTTGTAGCCCATATAATTTTGAATAAATAGTCCAACTTTCAGCTCATTCTAAAAAGTGGTTTGACACCGCCATTCAATTGAAAAAGGGTAAAATTTCCACAAAAAAAAAAAAAAAAAACTTTTAACCGTAATAGACTCGGAAAAACGCTAGAAATGGACTTTTCTTACCGGTAAAAAATCTATGTACACTGAGTTTCAGCAGAATCGGCTGAAAATTTAAAAAAAAAAAATTTGTATAATTTGCCATTTTAACCCCGGCCGGCAACCCCAGTTTTCCCTGATTTTTTGCCGGGGCCGGGGTCGGTAAAAATGGCCGGGGCCGTATATATATATATATATATATATATATATATATATATATATATATATATATATATATATATATATATATATATATATATATATATATATATATATATATATATATATATATACATTATTACTTTTAGTATTTTATTACTATTAATATTGTTAATGCTATTATTATTATGGTTTTTATTATTATTATTATTATTTTCATCTTTTTTTTATTAATCTATGTTTTCCTGTTTTAAATTTTTAGTAATTTTCATCATAGAGTAGTCATTTTTATGCAACCAACTATGCGACTTTTAAGAATATATTTATTTATTTAAATTTGAATGCTCAAATCAGTTAACTTTTAGATCATGAATTGTTAGGTAAGTTTTATGTGATTTGTGATGGGAAGATTTTTTGTGGTTGTTTTATTTTTTAACATGTTTTTCTTTTGTCCTTTGGGCCAATTACGAATATTTTATTACAGCCTGAAGATGGGAGTTTCTCCCAAAACGTTACTCTTAATAAAAGTCCTCTAGTCATTTTGGGCTACTTTTCTTGTGGAAATTTTATTTAACAAGACTGAAAATATAATCTCACTTAATATATATATATATATATATATATATATATATATATATATATATATATATATATATATATATATATATATATATATATATATATATATATATATATAACACCCATACCTCTCGACAAAACTCCAAAAATTCTTGGCCTAACCTTCAACACCGACCTCACCTTCACTAAACACATCCAAAACACCACAACAGCCGCAAATAGAAAACTCAACATTCTCAAAACAGTAGCCAACACAGACATTAACAACAACATACAAACCTCAATTTCCATCTACAAACAATTTATCCCCCCTACCATCAACTATGCCTCCCCTGTCTGGCACCCAATGCTCTCCAAACAAAACTTAAAGAAACTTTAAATAACACAAAATAGAGCCCTCCGCACAATCATCGGATGCACACTCACAACCCCTCAGCAACACTTACAAAATGAAACCAAAATATTACCTCTAAATAACCACCTCGAAATGATAGGCACTCAATTCTAGGCAAAAACCCTTCTACCCACACACCCATGACACCAAACTCTCCTACATCCAACCAAACACAGACTAAAACAACCACCATCATCCACAGCTACTTTCTACAAACCAATTCTAAATCACATCCCCCCATCCCCTCCCAACACCACAATAACCAAACATATTCATACTCATCTAACCCATTCCTACTTGACAAACAGACCACCAAACAACATTCTAAACACACACCCTCCTGAAATAAATCCCGACTTCAACAACATTCCAAGACACTCACAAATCTCCCTATCAAGGCTGAGATGTGGGCTTCATCCAAACTTACAACAATACAAACACAAATACAACATAAACCAGACAACATCTCCCACTTGTACCAGACGCGGAGGCCCAGGAGACCGTGTTGCACTTCCTGTTACTCTGTCCTTCTAATTCTCATCCCAGAATCTTCTGGAACATCTCTGCCTTGAGTGATCTCTGGAGGAGGCAGTCTGCGGTGGGCGGCTTCATTAGCGAAGTGTGGCCTCTCCAGCGTGGGGTGGTTAGGGGGTGAGAAGGTAAGGTAAGGTGTATATATATATATATATATATATATATATATATATATATATATATATATATATATATATATATATATATATATATATATATATATATATATATATATATATATATATATATATATATATATATATATATATATATTCAATTTTGCAGGAGACTTTAATTTTACTTTACTAATAATAATTATAAAAAAAAATGTAAAATGTGGCAAACTTCTGTCAATGTTTTGCTCTTTCTATACAAATAATCAGTTTTCTTTCATTCAAAATGTTGATATTTATCCTTTTTTATCAATACCCAGATACTTACAAAACTTTTAAATAGTTGACATCATAAAATTTTCAGATACTAACCGATACTGATACTTGATTCAAATCCTAATATATATAAATATCAGGTATATATATTACCTCTTTTTGACATTTCATATGATAATGTTCAACTGAACGGAATCCTCTATTAAGAAGTCTCATGCATACTTGATTGAATTTCTGACACACCTGAAACAGTTTAAGTCATTAATCAATATGAAAAAAAATTTTCACAAAATTAAAAGTAAAATTGTTTTGTATTACTTTTTTTAAATGTAGTTTCAATAAATCCTTTTTTGGTAAAAAGGCATTTCATTATAAATATGTCTAAAATAAAAACTCATATACGATGTGCATAGGTGTTTATCCAAAATTAAGAAACTGGAAGAATTAAAGATGTGCTATTCGGCACAGATATTTTTTATTTTTTTTATTTTTTATTACAAGGAATCTTACATTTGATACTGTAAATAAAAACAAATATGAAGAAAGACATGTAACAAAGTTTTGAAACTGCAAACTGAATAATTTCATAATTAAAGACAGTTTATCACCTTAAGTTTAAATTTTATTATCCTTCTTATTAAGGGCATCTTATATTATTAAGTTTACTCATTCTCAGTCCCCATTTTCATGATACAAATTTCCTCAAGTTGCGTCAAACAAATATTACATCTGGGTATGTAAAGGTTAATGAATAAACTTAAAAGACTGAAAGTGTGTTTGTGAGTAATAGTTTCAGATAACCTTGAATTTTGACTCTTGGTAATTGAGCTTAAAAACCATATTTTGTTTTTGTTTTTTTTAACCAGAATCAAAGTTTGGATTATAGATATAAATGTTATTTTGTTAGTGTTAAACTGAGTACCAAGGAAGCAAAAGTTAAAAATTAAAAAAAAAAAAAAAAAAAAAAAAAAAAAAAAAAAAAAAAAAAAAAAAAAAAAAAGTAATCAAAGTTTGTTCAAACCTAAGATACTAAAATACTTTATTTTCAGGAAATTCAGTGATATAATATTGAGGAAGTATTTTTTGGCTTCCACTGAGAATATGCATATATAATTGTTCAAAATTTAAAGGGACAACATACTTACAATCCTCATGTTAGCAATTTCATTGAAAGACATATACCCTAATATCATATCAAGCAGAATATCAGGAAGCTGCAACAGCATCAAAATTTGGCTATTCTGATCTGCCATTATTTTATTATTTTTTTAATTATCAAAATACTTTTTAAATTAGTACAAATTATACATACTTAATAAATACTGGTGAAAATAGCTATATAAAATAGGATATATATATATATATATATATATATATATATATATATATATATATATATATATATATATATATATATATATATATATATATATATATATATATAGGCCCCTATATTAATGATGAGACAATTAACTGTCATCATCATCATCATCAATTTTCTGTTGATTACTTTGCTGATTAACTTACTGTATATATAAATATCTCTACTTCACCCTCTTCTATTGAGCTATTGAGAGTGAAAGGCTTTTTAGTAGTGGGGGTCAACTATATTAAGATCAAATCAAATTACCCCAGAAACTGGAGAAAGTTATATTTCTACACCACAATTTAAAAGCTCTAAATTTAAAGTACTACAGTTTTGAATGCCTGTCCAGGTTCTAACATTAAAATTTTCAAAATCAATCTTCTAAAGATACAATTTTCCATATTAGTGATGCGATAATATAAAACAAAATTTCTGACTCCAATTCCTATTCCAGCAAAACTTCTGATTCTTTCAATACTGTGAAAAAATAAGGACATACTTTTTAGAAAACCTGTAACATAATTCAGTTTTTTTTTTTTTTTAAGAGCCAATTCCACATAATGGAGTGTTTTGAAATACAGTACATACCTTAGTTCAAAAACTTCCTTTCTATTTAGTTACATTTCATAAAACTATATCTTTTATTTTAATATTATATTTGGAATGGAGAAAGTTGAGATACTCAGGGCATGCACATTGTTTCAGAGGGAAGCTCTTTGAACACTATATGCAGAGCAATCATACAGGAAGTGTATCACAGTTTCAGAGTCACTCTTACAAGAATGACAAATATCAGTATTTGACATTCTCAAGCGATGGAGATGTGTATTTTAAAATCACCATGTCCTGTCTTAAGCTGGAAGATAGCAGTGGCTAGTCTGTGATCGCATTTAGGATTAAAATGTGGTGAGTCTAGTGAGTATAACTACTCAGACTGTGAGTTTGTAGGAATGTATTGAGTTTATCCCTCTGGTAGGAATTTAGCAACTGTTTAGTTTTTATGTAATATTCTTCACTCTCAACAGGGAAATCCTCCATGTTACAATGGAAGTGAGCCAATTTGGCAGCTTTATCTGCAATCTCATTTCCCAGTATTCCTATATTGGAATGAGTCTATTGGAAATGAATAGTCCAGCCTAAGGATGGAATCAAATTCGCAAGGGTCTTGTGTATTATAGAATATCTTATGATAATGTTTGAAATATCTGGTAGTGATATGTGACAGTGCAACACAGGAAAAAGTAAATATGATAATTTATTGAGGCACAATAAACTGAGCACAGAATAGTAAAGTTTTATAGATTGCAAAGAGTTCAGCAAAAATGAGTACCTGAAAGTTTCCAAGATTGAGCCAGTTAAAAAGTGAGAATGTATAATGCAGGTGAAATGGATGCAGGGTTATGTATCTTTGATCCACCCGTGTATACTGGCAGATATGTTGCATACTTGGAGTTTAGGAGTTCAGCAAACTGTTGTCCTCCTTCTTCTGGTAAGTCTTTCAAGATTATTGCAACAAGGAGAGAGGGTGGATAAAAGGGAGGAGATCCATAGAAGGAGGAAGTGGTGAGACAAGGGGTGCTGAGGTGAAAGGTGGGGTAGTCATACTTATAGAGGAAAAAATGGAGAAGGCTTGATACACAAAAGGCAGCTTACTTTGTTTCAAAATAAGTTGAGTAAAGCTGATAAAGTGGATGATCAGGAGAAGCAGATACCAGAAAGATAAACTTTTTTGGCATAAGACAACTTCTCCTATGGCAGAGGGGAGCAAGTCCAGTTTTAATATATAGGGTCTGGGTAGGTGTGTTGGGAAAAGCAGCTAGAATCATCCTCATTGCAGCAGATTGGATTATCTCCAGCTTCTTTTAGTATTGTGGGGATAGCTGCCCCATTGACAATACAGTCATAATCAATTTTACTCAGTATATAGGACTGATACAAATGCAAAAGATTCTCTTGAGAAGTATCCCACTTAACACTAGCAAGTCTCTTCAGTAGAGAAGAACGTTTGAGACAATCTTGAACAAGGTAATCAATGTGCTTTTTCCTTGTTAAGGTAGGGGCGTCAAAAGTAGTCCAAGATAGGTATAAGAACTGCGTAATGGGACTGGTATATTATTGATTAAAACAGAAGGTAAAAATAGGATTTTTCTTAAAGTATAATACTGCAGAGCACATTTATCCACATTGACAGAGATCCCATTCTTAGATACAAGAATATTTTTGTAGCAGCACTTTGTATATCATCAGCATATATAAGTACTTCAACTGATTGCAGTAAGGGCATACCATTTAGAAGGATGGAGAATAGCAAAGGGCTAAAAACAGGGCCTTGATGCACTCCTCTATCAATGTTCTGCAGAGAAAATTTAGTGTTGCCCACTAAGATCTGGAATAAGTGGGAAGTTAAAAAGTCATACAGTCATGATAAAGAGGCTACAGTGATACCAGTTTTAGGTAACTTGTACAGAATACCTAAATGGGATGCACTGTCAAAAGCAGCTTTCAGATAAAAAAATAGGATCAAAGCATGATATTTTTTTTTTTTTCTGAAAAGCACCAAAGATTAGGTGGATCTTGTGAAGAAAGCAATCTGTTGTACTTCTGTTTTCTGAACCTATATTGATAGGGATGCAGGCGGAAGTTTGACACCAGGAACCAGTAAAGCCTATTACAAACCATGGATTTGAGGATTTTTCCAAGGCATAATAGGAGATAAATGCCTCAATATGAGGGATCGCCTGGGTCTTTATTCTCCTTCAAGAAAGGGAGTATCAGAGATTTTCCATAATGCAAGAAAAATGCCAGTCCTCTTGATCTTATTATAAATAGATAGTAATACAGTTTTTGTAAGTGTGTTAAGGTGTAAAATCATCTTATTGGGGAGAAAATCTGGGCCTTTCGCTTTGTCAGGAAAGAGATTTTTTCATTACTTCCTCCAATTCACATGATTTAGATAGAGAAGCATTTAGATGATAAGATACTATATAACTCCCAGCATGGCTTTAGAAAGGGTAGATCATGTCAGACTAGAATTTATGGAATATATTACTGAATGTATAGACAGGGGTCATCCAGTTGATGACATATATTTAGACTTTAGCAAGGCTTTTGATAAGGTACCCCATGTTCGGCTGATGCAAAAGTTGTCGCAGTATGGTATAGATGGAATGGTACACAACTGGATTAAAGAGTGGTTAAAGAACAGAAGGCAGTGTGTATTACTTAATGGTAATAAGTCATTATGGGAAACGGTGAAGAGTGGGGTACCACAAGGTTCTGTGCTGGGACCACTTTTGTTCCTTATATATATAAATGATTTAGACAAAGGTCTTAAATGCAAGGTTTCTAAGTTTGCAGATGATACCAAAGTGGTTACCTCAGTAAGGAATAATGATGGATGCATAAAGCTTCAAGGTGATCTAGATAGACTTCTTGGTTGGACAGAGAGGTGGCAAATGAACTTTAATAGTAAAAAATGTAAAGTTCTTCATGTAGGTTACTCAAATGAAGGATTTAATTATGAAATGAATGGGGAGTGGCTTGAGACTGTGGACCAAGAAAAGGATTTAGGTGTGATAATTAGCAGTAATCTGAAGGTGGGTGATCAATGTTTGGAAGCAAGGAATAAAGCTAATAAGATGTTAGGTATAATTAATCGCAATGTAGTTTACAAGAGCAAAGAGGTTATAAGCAAACTATATAATAGCTATGTCAGGCCAGCATTAGAGTATTGTGCACAGGTTTGGGCTCCTCATTTAAGAAAAGACATAGATATGCTGGAGGGAGTACAACGTCGAGCAACAAGGATGATTTCTGGCTTTGAAAATAAGAGCTATGAAGAGAGGTTGAAGGAGTTAGGAATGTTCTCAGTTGAAAGGAGATTTCTCAGAGGGGATATGATACAAGTTTACAAAATATTTGCATCTGACAGTAATACAGAGATTGAAAAATACTTCATAGTGGACCATGGAAGAGTAACTAGAGGACATAATAAGAAAATTAAAAAGAAGCCATGCCATCTCGATCTAAGAAAATACTCTTTCAGTAATAGAGTTGTTAATTTTTGGAATGACTTGCCAGAAGAGATTGTTGACTGTGATTCTCTTGTCAAATTTAAAAAGGGGCTAGATAGATATATGGATGGTTTGGGTATTATTTAGAATAATCTGACTAAGCCAAATCGGCGGGTATATATGAAGTTTTTGATCAACAGATCAACCTATGACTAAGCCTAACGGCAGTTTTTTGTAGTGGGTGATGGTTCATTGAGTATTGCATGTGTAATGGGGTTTAGTTTTACTTTTATCTATGCATGACTATGCATGAATGAACTGATAACTAAGATGGGATAGACCTAGTCTTTCGTGCATGTATTAGTATTGTTATTGTTATTATTTGTTTGGACTGGGACAGTCTCGATAGGCCCTTGTGGCTTCTAACTGTCTCTATTTTCCTATGTTCCTATGATGAGAACGGTTGGGATAGCATGCCAGAATTTATAACTACACATTATTCGGACCAGAATATACATTCAACCTGCCATAAAATATTCGGACCACGAATATACGTTTAACCTGCTATAAAATTTTTGCAAATCCAATAAAATGCTAAATTTTCTTCTAAATACTATATCTTTCTGCTCAGTGTTGCGCAAATAATGCTACAATTTAGCTGAAAAAATCAAAAGTGGTAAAAAATTTCCACCTTTTACAATGAAACATGACTATTGCAAAGTCATTCATTGTAAAAATCACGATTCCTCAAAAGGGCAACTAACATGTACTGCACATAATACGTGTGGGTTCCACAAAAATCTGGATTTACATCAAACTAGAACGACATTTTCAGAAAATCTTGAAAAGTTTTGTTAATTGATTTTCGTTGGATGTAAACCGTTCGACGTTCGGATGTAAACAGTTGGACGTTTGGATGTAAACAAATATCTGCTGACATGTATAAACAAATGTTATAATATAATTTAATCAATCACTTAATAAATATCATCAATCAGATAATTTAATTAATATCAGGAAAAACATAAACGCCAATCATCATTAAAATTCTTGGAACGAAAGAAAATTATAATCAAATAATAATTTTACTTTATTTAAAACTCATAAATGATTGAAAATTGCTGCAATAAAAATGACTATGCATATTATTTTGCGTACAAATATATTTATTAATGTTAAATTTTCAATTTAAAATTTTTTTTTTTTTACCTTATGTGATTATCCCATGTTTGCTGCAAAAAAAAAAAAAAAAAAAAAAAAAAAAAAAAAAAAAAAAAAAAGCCTAGTGACTCTAAAACCAGATGCAGCGAAAATCTGTAGCAGAATCCTAATTTTCGTGGGACACCTAGCTGCAGCAAATGACAGCTGATCCATTATTTACACTGTGGGGATAATCATAGACTAATGAGCTAATCTATTATAGCCGTCATCTTTGAGTCAAAATTTCCGCTTATCTTCAAGTCCCGCGCAAACTTAGCCGAAAAACACCGTTCTTTGAGGCAATTTCGCGGGCGCTAAATGGCTTTTGGCGCGAAAAGTAATAATAATAATCTTCAAGCTAAGCCGAATCTTTAAGATTGGTGAAGACATGGCTAAGAACATCTAAGCAAATCACGTGACTTTTGTAAACAAAATTCACTTGCCATGTTGTATAATTTTTATTGAAGGTTATTTTTATTGTGATATTATAACATTAGCATCTTTTCTTTTGTAAAAATTGGGAACATTTTCAGTTCGTGATTTTTATATAAACTAAAACAACAAATGATCATCATACTCCAGTATCTTCAAAATCAATTTTATTATGAAAAAGTAGTAAATCCATATATGAGCTATCAAAGGCAGGGTAATTTTATACTTTAACTGTGACACTTTTATATATATATATATATATATATATATATATATATATATATATATATATATATATATATATATATATATATATATATATATATATATATATATATATATATATATATATATATATATATTATGATATAAAACAGATCAATGTAAAATTAAAAGGTATAGTGAAAGAGAAAAATTATATGGACATCAAGTTACTGCAGTATATCTTTAAACTGTACAGGCTTAACACCTTTAATTGAGTGTTTTTAATGTATTTTCCCAGTGTTCCATCAGAAATTTTAAATATCTTTGGGGTAAGAAGATTTAGCCATATAGTTAGTCCCATCTTTCTATATTTTCCTTACAAAAAAAAATAGATAAAAAATGAAAAAAGAAAGAAAACAGATTGACACTAAACAATTTATAGTACTGATATAATTATGATTGTATATTGAATTGAACCTAATATTTAAATTATAATATATATATATATATATATATATATATATATATATATATATATATATATATATATATATATATATATATATATATATATATATATATATATATAGGCTTAGGTGGAGATTGTTTCTGAGTTTCGATATTTTTTATATCGATATTTTTTTGTCGATATTTTAATTTAATTGATACAATATCCCTAAAAGAACTGTACTTTGCGTTTTATTTACATTGTGGTCGGATGTGGTTCTTGTGTAGGTTAGGCCTCTTTTACGGCAACTTCTTGTGTAGGTTAGGCCTCTTTTACGGCAACTTCGGTAGTTCAGGTTATGATAAGTCGAATTAGGTTCTGCTAGAAAAGTAAGTAATAATAATTTTGTGTATGTGTAGTAATAGTACCTCTGCCAACTCTCTTGTTTACGATAGGCTTCTCCGATATTTTCGATTTTCGATATTTTTTAACAATCGAAACAGAAACAATCTCCACCTTTACCATATATATATATATATATATATATATATATATATATATATATATATATATATATATATATATATATATATATATATATATATATATATATATATATATATAATATATTTAAATTCAAATTTAATTTTTTACCCACCAATGTTCCTAAATGAACTACAGCTTCCACTAAATTATCCTGATTAACCATGTAGCTTTAAATGTCTTTGAAAGAATGCTGTAAATGATTCATGAATTGTAAATTTAACTTTACAGGTGTTTAAATTCATTATTTGAAAATTATATTGAACTGGAAACTTTTTGTTCTATGTTTTTCCATCATATTCTGATACCTTATTTTGCTAATTTTTTTTATTATTTATTTTTTTAAAGCAGAATATTATTTTATAATAATTCCTTTCTGAATTTCAGAAATTTTTGATATATTTTTATTGTTTGTAATTAAGTACAGAGTGGAAAAAGAAAATGAAGCTGTTGTTGGAGTCAACAGCATTTGATGCACTTAACAAGTCTTGAAGTTTTGATACTGTTGATAGGAAGGTAAATTAAATTTTAATATTTGTAATAAGCATTATTATTATTATTATTATTATTATTATTATTATTATTATTATTATTATTATTATTATTATATACATATTAATATTAAACTTGCATTTTTTAAAACTTTTTTCTATCTCTCTCTACCTGTGCAGTGATAAAAATCATAATAAAAAATATATATGCCTATAATAATAGTTTTAAGCTATGAAAACAGAACACTTACGGAAAGACAAAGAAGGCTATCCTCCTCTGGGGTCGAACTACCACATGCTGTGACTGAGGACCATAAAAACTGGACACTTTACCATTGAGGAGAGCTCAACGGTAAAGTGTCAAGCTTTTGTTCTGAGTCGCAACATGCAGTGATTCAACCTCAGAGGAGGAAAGCCTTCTTCGTCCTTAAGTGTTCTGTGTTTTCCTACTTATTTATCGTAGTTATTGCAAAATATATATATATATATATATATATATATATATATATATATATATATATATATATATATATATATATATATATATATATATATATATATATATATATATATATATATATATATATATATATGTGGCATTTTATCATAGACGTTAGGTTTGTTAAGAGTGTGAAGCTTGATGAACTGTAAGCAAGACCAAAGGCATGGCAGTTCGGGAAAGCTTTATCAATACAATAATATTTTTATTATCTTCATCTTTCTTTCTTCGTTTATATTTTTATCTTCTAGAAATCAATTTCTAGTTTGTTTGTTTTTTCATATTGATCTAGCTGCTTACATTCATTTAAATACCTCATACAGTCTTATATATTTTCTCTATATAGTAGATGATCTAATCTCAATACTGAACTAAATTTAAACATATAAATTTTTGCTCTTTTTTTATATTAAAATATTTTATTTCAGACTTGAAAGCTACTCCTGCAAAATGATTGGAGAAGAAAAAGCACAGTATAAGAGATTTAATAGCGATGTTGTACCAAGGGTTAATGACATGGAAGTTCTCTCTCCTCCTCAGACTTTATCTGAATTTGCCGATGATTTATGCTTCCACAGACAAGCAAGGTTTGTGAGTTTGAGAAACTATTTTGACAGTTGCAGTCCTTTACTTTTTTTTTTTTTTCGTCGTCGTCAAGTGAGAGGGGAAAACTTTTGTAATAATAATATAGGTTTTGTCGCATTTTTACTTATTAAAAAGATTGGCATTGAAGTTTTAAAGATGAAAATTGCATTGATATAGTTTCTTGCATCGACTGTTCTTAATAAGAAATGCTCTAGTTGCATTGACATACACAACTCTGAAGCAGTTATCACCATATAAGTATTTAAAACTAAAGTACTTCTAAGTATATGGTGTAGACCTACTTTAGCTATCGTATGCATTGTTTTCAGTCATGTAGACCTTTCCATCTCCTGTAAAAGAATAATTTTAAAGATTTCATTTGAATTTGTTACATTTAACTTCATTGCTTAATTTCTTTAATAACCTCAAACTTCTTTCCACCAATAGTATTGCATGTTATTTACAACTATTTTCAGGAAGTGAAGCATTGGAGAATGTGATTTGATTCTATGTACTTAAAACTAGTATGTTTCATTTGTTTCCTTATTTTATGGAAAGTTTCAAGTTCTAATATTTCCTTCAGATTTTACTTCTTGTTATGAATACTTAATTTCTTTTATGGATCATTTTTTGGTCTCGAGTTATATTTTGTTCTTTACTTCTGGCTCGAAGTCGTCTTTGATATATATATATATATATATATATATATATATATATATATATATATATATATATATATATATATATATATATATATATATATATATATATATATATATATATATATATATATATATATATATTATACAGTTCACCATCGCCCACGGGCTGAGCCCTTTTCTAGGAGGGGCAGAAATATAAAATAAAGCCCACTCAATCCCACCCTAACGCAAATCTCTCATGTGAACACAGACGGATGCATTGGAGAGGAAGATTAAATGCAGCAGGAAAAATAGATGATGTCAGAGAGTTTATAGAACAGAAGTTATTTGAAAGGATTCACCACAACGGACAAGTTTGGACTTTACAATATTCACACACAATTCATGTGAAATCTGGTATTCCTTGTGCTGCGAGGGGGACGCAGTGGTAGTGGAATGCGAAACGTCTCCCTCGAGCAACAACTGCCGTTGTAGTACCTGTAGAAAAGAGAGAGTGCATCAACGTCACGTCGCAGAAACAAAGGGTAAAGTGAGTTTGACAGTAGCCTACAGTTATATTAATCTTTTAGCATTAGGTTCAACTTTATCAAAAATAAAGGTGGTACCGACGCCTCCCACATGTAAGAACTAATCCAATCAAGGGCGGATAAGACCCTTATATAATTGATATATAGGTGATCTGCAATCTGAACAGAAGACCATAAATCAGTTGGATAATAAAATATGTCACCAGTAGACTTCGAAAGCCGTACTTATGATATGAAAGAAGGGCGTGAAACTCAAGATAATATGCGCCAGCTCAAATGCACACTACTTCAGAACACAGAGAGGAATGCCATCCGGGCCACTGGCCTTCCTGACGTTCATAGTTCTCAGGATCCCATGGACCTAATAATTTTTATATACTAGTATATAGCATTAATCTGCAGACTTATTTTTATCAATTTCCTTATCCTTTTATTGATTATTAACTTAAGAATTTTCAAGTCCTTTGCAGTATTTTCTATATTTTGACTTAATAATTTTGTTTCTTTATCAACAGAGGAAGCATATGAAACAGTGATTTTTTAAATACATCAGAGCTCAGGGACGTTTTCAAAAATGGAAGATTCTCTTCAATAATTTCAAAGAAGTTTTCAGAATTTGAGAAGAAATAAAGCGAAGAAATTATTATTATTTATTATTATTATT